>JBBDGP010003461.1:0-133523 GCA_037952835.1 Lithobates septentrionalis | reverse complement strand
CTCTCAGTTCTGATGGGTTTTTGTGATCTTGTTAGTTTTTTGTTGTGTTCCCTACCCCTTAGTTGGATGGATTTTGGATGTGTCACCAGTTTATGACTTCCTGCGTTCCTTCTTCTTTCCTTCTTCCTTCTTCTTTCCTTCTTATTCCTTATTCTTCTTTCTTCTTCTTATTCCTTATTCTTCTTTCTTATTCCTTATTCTTCTTCTTCTTCTTCTTCTTCCTTATTCTTCTTCTTCTTATTCCTTCTTCTTCTTCCTTCTCCTTCTTCCTTCTTCTTCCTTCTTCTTCCTTCTTCTTCCTTCTTCTTCCTTCTTCTTTCTTCCTTATTCTTCTTCCTTATTCTTCTTCTTATTCTTCTTCCTTCTTCTTCTTCTTCTTCTTCTTCCTTCTTCTTCTTCTTCTTCTTCTTCTTCTTCTTCTTCTTCTTTTCCTTATTCCTTATTCCTTATTCCTTATTCCTTTATTCTTATTCCTTATTCCTTATTCCTTATTCCTTATTCCTTATTCTTATTCCTTATTCTTCTTTCTTATTCCTTATTCTTATTCCTTATTCTTCTTTCTTATTCTTATTTCTTATTCCTTATTCTTATTCCTTATTCTTCTTCCTTCTTCTTCCTTCTTCTTCCTTCTTCTTCCTTCTTCTTCCTTATTCTTATTCCTTATTCTTCTTCTTTCTTCTTATTTCTTATTCATTCTTTCGTATTCCTTCTTTCGTATTTCTTCTTTCTTCTAATTAAACTTATTGGCTCTTCAGAGAAATTTAGCCATAGGTGGTTTGGACCTCAAGGTTACCATGTGGGGGGGGGGGGGTTGGGTGTATATGCAGTTTTTGCGGTCGAAGATTTGTAAGTGATTTTAGGGTAGGGAGGGGAAGGTTTGTAGTTTTGGGGTAGAGTGGGGAGGGACTGCAGTATGGGGCCGGAGGGGTGTTGGCAGTGTGTGGGTTTTGGAGGGCGAGGGGCTGCAGTGTGTAGGTTTTGGGGCGGAGGGGTTTGCACTGTGTGTGGGTTTTGGGGCCGGAGAGGTAGCAGTGTGTTGGTTTGGGGTGTGATTGCGGGTTGCATTTTATGGTGGAATGGTAAAGGGTGTGCTGCTTGTAATGGTAAATACTTGCCATTTCAGGTCTCTTCAATGCATGGCCCTTCCTAGCACAACCTTTTCCACCTAAACCATCCCCATCAGTCCCTCTAAGTGCAGAGCCGATCCATGGCCCATTTCCGTATGTGGGCTGCACTCCACTGTACATGTCGAACACTGGTCACCCATAGGAATGAATGGGGCCGCGACCTGTTGATTTTAAGGGGGAAGTCCCAGTAAAATCTTCGTCCTTCTTTTTTATAGAGCTTGGTCTTGTAGTGGAATCGGTGTTGGTGTCATTCCTGTTATTTCATGTGTGTTTTCTTCCAGGAAAGGTGATCGGGAAGAACGGCAACGTCATCCAGGACATCGTAGATAAATCTGGTGTTGTCCGGGTGAGGGTGGAAGCTGAAGCAGACGCCACGGAGGAGACCAAAGAGGTGAAAATCCATTCATGGCTCCGTGTTACGGAGAAATATCAGCTGATGGCGCTCAACCACTAGTCAGATAAGATACAAGGCTCCTCCCCTTTCTTCCTTTTCCACTGATCACCAATGTAAGGGACATTCTTCTCACTGATCACCAATGTAAGGAGCATTCTTCTCACTGACCACCAATGTAAGGAACATTCTTCTCACTGATCACCATGTAAGGAGCATTCTTCTCACTGACCACCAAGTAAGGAGCATTCTTCTCACTGATCACCAATGTAAGGAACATTCTTCCCACTGATCACCAATGTAAGGGACATTCTTCCCACTGACCACCAATGTAAGGGGCATTTCTTCCCACTGACCACCAATGTAAGGGGCATTCTTCCCACTGACCCACCAATGTAAGGGGCATTCTTCCCACTGATCACCATGTAAGGAACATTCTTCCCACTGATCACCAATGTAAGGGACATTCTTCCCACTGACCACCAATGTAATGGGCATTCTTCCCACTGACCACCAATGTAAGGGGCATTCTTCCCACTGATCACCAATGTAAGGAGCATTCTTCCCACTGATCACCAATGTAAGGAACATTCTTCCCACTGATCACCAATGTAAGGGACATTCTTCCCACTGACCACCAATGTAAGGGACATTCTTCCCACTGATCACCATGTTAAGATCCCCACTGATCACCAATGTAAGGACATTCTTCCCACTGATCCACCAATGTAAGGGACATTCTTCCCACTGACCACCAATGTAAGGGGCATTCTTTCCCACTGATCACCAATGTAAGGGGCATTCTTCCCACTGATCACCAATGTAAGGAGCATTCTTCCCACTGATCACCAATGTAAGGAACATTCTTCCCACTGATCACCAATGTAAGGAACATTCTTCCCACTGATCACCAATGTAAGGGACATTTCTTCCCACTGATCACCAATGTAAGGGACATTCTTCTCACTGATCACCAAATGTAAGGAACATTCTTCCCACTGATCACCAATGTAAGGAACATTCTTCCCACTGACCACCACTGTAAGGGACATTCTCACTGATCACCAATGTAAGGAACATTCTTCCTACTGATCACCAATGTAAGGAGCATTCTTCTCACTGACCACCTCTGATCTCACTGTTGGCTCACCTCTCTCTCTCTTGTATTGCAGGGTATGGTGCCGTTCTTGTTTGTGGGGACTCAGGACAGTATCAGCACGGCGTTGGCCCTCCTGGAGTACCAGATCTCCCATCTTCAGGTCTGTCTGTCTCTCTCCTTCTACAACGCATGGAATGTCCTGTTCTCGCCCTCAGGACTCTGTGCGTGGTTTTTTTTTTTTTTTTTTTTTTTTTTTTTTTTATTTGTGATCTTTTTATATCAGGCTGGATGTACACATTACCGCCATATTGTAGAACGGGCAGAGGCTGACCATACAGTGGAAGATTTAGACTAGTTCACCCCAATCCTATTGCAGGGATCTTGGGTGGCAGATATATCCCATGGTGTTTGTGTTAAGACCAGATTCTATTTGTACTATTCACGGTTTATCGTGGCCAGCTCCCATTCTGGTGCCTCGTGATTTGGTCCATTGGCCCAGAAGTCCATAGCAATTTGTTCTAGCCGGTTTGGAGCTTTCTTGCGTCCCCCCTAGTTCCTGGGGCCATACACAGCAGCGGGGAACAAGGAAAGGTGAGTAGATGCTGGCAGGGGGGGGAGGGGGGGGGGGGGGGGGAGTTAAGGGACTCTTAAAGGAAAGGGTCACTTATCTCAAACTCCATGGTTTTTCTTTTTATTTTTTTTTATTTTTTTATTTTTTTTGAATGCGGTGTGAAAGTGATAGTCCATGTACCCTGTGGAGTAGATTTTCTCCCCTCATTTCCTATCCCATAAGAGGAAGTAAATGGACATTTCCTACAAAGGGAGGAGAAATGCCACCTTGTCCAATCTCCCATCAGCCCCTGTTCCTTTGTCCCCACCCCCCCCCCCCCCCCCTAAACTGGGGGATTTTTCTTCAACCACTGTTTCTGTGTCCCTATTGGAGGAGCTCTCCTCAACCCCCGTTCCTGTGTCCCCATTGTGTGTGCTTCTCATAAGAAACCATCACTGGTAGGTCCCTAGGTTGTCAGTAGGCAAAACACACTGGGATCCTTCTGCAGGGGGAATAGTGTACTTCAGAAAGCCTTTAGGGGACCTGATCACCTGGAGATAGGTCTCCCTCCTGTGGCTGGAAAAAAAAATTTCACTATGACCAGACCCAATTACAGGCAAATGTGTCAACAGCAGAGCCAATGTCTGGTCGGAGACATCTTGATGATCTCTATGGACCAAAAAGTCCCTGGCATGGCCCATCTCGGTCTCTTGGGCTGAATGGGGTGCTCTTCTACCCCCCCCCCCCCCCCCCCTCGCTCCAGGGGACTTCACTTGCTGGGGTGTCCCCATACCTGGGTCTTAAGTCTGGTTTCCCAGAACAGATTTTCCTTCCACAAAGTCTTCTCCAGACCACCCCTGGTCAGCTGAGGCAGCGGGACACGCATTACCATCTCTTTCACATTTTTTCACCATCTAAAATACTATCCAAATTACACAAAAACGCTCACAAGTGCAGGAGTAATTCTCACCATATTGTGTCTACTTTTTGCATTCCCAGAACAGTTGGTCTCCACTTCTTTGGACAATTTCTCCCCTGAGACAGGTTACCAACCTGGACTCTGTCAGACTTCAGCTTAGGTGTGGCAGGAACTTTATGACCCAGAAAGGTTTGGGAGTTCTCAGGGTGACAAAACAAATGGGCCCGGTCCCTATGCTGGACAATGCAGAGAGTGCTACTCTTTACCTTGCTGTCTTTCCTGGAGACATTGCATTGCCATCTGCTTCTCCTAAACTGGTTGAACTGGACGGACTTTTTTGTTTTTATTTATTTATTTTTTTCAA
Organism: Lithobates septentrionalis; assembly: GCA_037952835.1. Classification (NCBI taxonomy): domain Eukaryota; kingdom Metazoa; phylum Chordata; class Amphibia; order Anura; family Ranidae; genus Lithobates; species Lithobates septentrionalis. Next base: position 129,073 of record JBBDGP010003461.1, on the reverse strand, counting down.
CCAAATTAAAGCGGTTGTATACCCTCAAAAAATAAACAAATAAAAAAATCCTGTAAGGCAAAGGCATAATGAGCTAGTATGCATCGCATACTAGCTCATTATGAAATGCCTTAGAACGAGGTCCCTGTATCGCAGGGTGGTTCACGCCGAGGGAGCTGACATTTTGCCCTCGGCGTGTCTTCCGGGTTCGCGGCTCTGGCACTGTGAGTGGCCGGAGCCACAATGACGTCACTTCTTCCCGGCAAGGTCCGTCCGCCGGACCTTCAGCTGGGCAGTCACAGCGCATGCGCCGCTGACATCAGCGGCTGCATGCAAAGTGAATATCTCCTAAACCGTACAGGTTTAGGAGATATTTTACCCACAGGTAAGGCCTTATTATAGGCTTACCTGTAAGGTAAAAATAAAAAGTGGGTATACAACCACTTTAACTATGTAACTGGTAGGCCCAAAACGCAAAGGTTTGCGCACCTGGGTGCTCCTCAGAAGAAACCCTCATTGGAGGTCCCTGTGCTCCACTAGATTGTCAGGACTCACAGGAATGGTCTGGATATTTTCCATGTGACAGAACAAATGGCCCGGTCCCTATGCTGGACAGCGCAGAGAGTGCTACTCTTGACCACACTGTCTTTTGGTGGAGACATTGCATTGCCATCTGCGCCTCCAAAACAAGTAGTCCCAAAACTGAAAGGGATAGGTTTGTGCTCCTCAGAAGAAACCATCGCTGGAGGTCACTGTGCTCCCCTAGAATGATTGTCATAACATGCTGGGGTCCTGCTGCCGGTACCCCTTGCTGAGCATAGCGTACCTTCAGAGGCATTCATGGAACCTCATCACCTGGAGAAAGGTCCTCCTTCCATGACTGCAGAGGAAATCCTCTGACTAAGCCCATTTACAAGCGAAACGCGTTAGTTGGAGTCTGCGTCTAGCAGGAAATGTACTCCTTGTTTAAATGAGACTTTTGGTCTTGGCAGCCGTGCAGCTCAATCTTTCTTTATTCCCAATCTCCCTGGATATGGGACTGGTCTATGAAGATCCTGTGTGGGGTTATTGAAGGTTATTAAGGTCTAGGTCCGTTCCTGTGGCATGCATCCGCTTCTTAATCTAGAATTGTAATAGTTTAGTATTTTGTATGAAGGCAGTTACTATCCTGTAAAACGCATCGCCCTCTGCTCTCCCATCCCTTATCCCGGTAGTCACCCCAGTGTGTCTCTTTCCCTCCTCCCAAATCCAGGAACTGGATCAGCTTCGGATGCAGCGCCTGCAGATTGAGGATCAGCTGAAGGGCTTGGGAGGCGGGGTTCGTATCGGCCCTCCCGGGTGGAGAAGGAAAGGGTCGGAGGGCAGCTAGAAGGAGGTACCACCTTCGCCTCTGTCGCCGGTAGAGGCCGAGGAAATTACGGTGAGTTTTAGTAACTCTGCTGATTAAAATGGTGGGTTTATGAGGCCGCTAAACACAATACTTTTATATTTATGGTAAAAGAGGTTTTTTGAGTAACCTGTCAGGTTTTCTGGATTTTATGATGTCGGAAGATAGTTTTCAGAAGCAAAACTCACTTCCTGTCATGTTATTCCTGTCCTCAGGGCCCACTAACAGGCCAGCTTTTATGTATTACCTTGGGGGAGATGCAGACTAGAATAGTGCAATCACTGAGCAGCAAATTATATCACCCTGTGATGGATTCAGTTATTTGCTGCTCAGTGATTGCAGTATTCTAGTCTGCATCTCCCCAAGGCAATACATGAAACCTGACCTGTTAGTGAGCCCTAAGAACAGGGTTGATGACCACTGCTCTACAATGGAGGGCGGAGCTGATTTGATGACCTCGTCAAATTTTTTTTTTTTGTTTGTTGTTGTATGTGATTGCATTGCTCTGCAGTGATGCCCCGTGGGGGGTGGATCCATGACGCCCTGCGCTCACAGGAAGTCCTCGGGTTTTCTAGGTTGAATGACGGTGGGCGTCATTCATCTGAGAAGACTGAGGACATCATCTGGCAGAGAAGAGGTACTGCGGGGGAGTGCAGTTTTGCAGCCAGACCTGATTTTTTTTTTTTATTTTTTTTTTTTTTTTTTTTCCCCCCACAACCCTTGTTTGGGGTGGTTTCTTCTTCTTCTTCTTTTTCTTTTTCTTTAAATTTTTACATCGTAGCCTGGAGTTGGGCTTTATCCTGCATTATTTACTTAACTGACCTTTTTCATATGTGCATCTAAAAAAAAAAAAAAATCCCAGTAAACTCTCTGCTAATACAGAACACAAATGTCCCAGTCTCTGTACAGTCTCCTCTTGCACAGATAATGGCATTTTATAATTGGTGGAATTGACAGTTCTGCAGTCCTTCCCTTTTTTTTTTTTTTTTTTTGTTACTATGGCATACCGACTTTTGTTGGCCTGTTTGTTCAGCTGCTTTGGGCTTTTTGGTCATATTGCTGCCACCAGATTTATGGAGAGGTTAAAACTTGGTTCGCACTGCTGTGACTCAATTCTCGTGCGACTTGAGGAGTCTGACGCAAGTTGCATGAAAGTCGCATCCAAGTAGTGCAGGAACTTTTTTTTTTTTTTTGTAAAGTCACATTGATTGAAACGCCCGCAATTCAGATAAATGGGTTTTTCAATTGTCGTGCGACTTTTAAGTCGCAGCACTGATCCAACTGAGTATTTTAGACCAACGTTTCACAGATTTATGAAATGCCCACTGTCTGCAAATGAGATACTTTGCACCACCCTAAGCCCATGAAAAAAAAAAAAATGGATATATATCTATCTATATCACTCGCACTCACTCTCTCTCTCTCTCTCTCACACACACACACTACAGACAGAGATACCATCATTAAAAATATATATATTTTTTGACAGGTAGATATAAGAAGGTTTTAATGATATCTCTGGCTGAATTCTCTCTCTCTCTCTCTCTCTCTCTCTCTCTCTCTCTCTCTCTCTCTCTCTCTCTCTCTCTCTCTCTCTCTCTCTCTCTCTCTCTCTCTCTCTCTCTCTCTCTCTCTCTCTCTCTCTCTCTCTCTCTCTCTCTCTCTCTCTCTCTCTCTCTCTCTCTCTCTCTCTCTCTCTCTCTCTCTCTCTCTCTCTCTCTCTCTCTCTCTGTGTCTGTGTCTGTCTATCTCTCCAGCCAGAGATATCACTTTAAACATTTTGTTAAGGCTGAGCAATTTCACAAGGAGGTCGGTAGCAGCATTTGATGATTTTATTTTTTTTCTTTCACCTTGGGTTTAGCTGCAGCCGTGTAAATACAAGTCCCAGTGTAGCGGAGACTCGGACTTCCTCTTCTCAGGTCTTGTGTGGTGTATCATTATGGGATTGTTACTGTCTGGCTTTTGTTTTGGGCCCTTGCAGCTCCAGGGTCTGGGGACCCGCATTACCCTGCTCGGAATGGGGGCGGCGGCGGTGGTGGAAACTGGCCGAGACCATCCCGCAGGAGAGTCGCCGATGAAGAGAGAACGATATTGGGTGAACAGGATGTGGGGCTGGGCACCCGGTCCAGAATGGAGTAGGTAAGTGGCTACCTCTTCTTCTAGCGCCAGTTCAGATTTACATACAAGAGAATGAGTTGTGTAGCTCTATATGGGAGATTCAATTAGAGAGAGTCTGAAAGCGAACAGTTTGTGCAAATATATATATATATATATATATATATATATATATATATATATATATATATATATATATATATATATATATATATATATAGAGAGCTGGTCTTTTAGGAGACACCCCCCCCCCCCCCCCCCCCACAACTAAAAAAACCCCATATGGTGTGTATTGGTGCTGTTATTTGGCTTTCATTGAGGTGGTTACAGAGTCTCTTAAGCTTTGGAATGCACTTCTTCAGCATGAGGTTCACCATTGGTAATTTAATTTGTTTTAAAAAATTACTGATTTTCTCTTATCTAATTACAGTATGGGAAGCTTCTGATCCTGATACTGACCCGTCTGTCCTTATAGGTTCAGAAAGGACATTTTTTCCCCCCACCCAGGGATACACAAATTGGCCTGACTGATCAGAGCAGGGCTCTGCTAGTAGGGGGTACTGACCATTGGGTCAGCAAAGGGGCCCGGACAGTCGGGTAGGCTGTATGGGGCCCTCATGGTTTTTTTTTTTTTTTTTGTATAATAACTTTTTATTTTTAGCACAAGACATAACATAGCATGTCCAACAGTGTAAGTCATGTAAACAATGACCACGCAGGGTCGTATCGGTGACAATATTCAATATATGGGTTGAACAGATACATACATTTCTGTTTGCCTAGTGAAAGGTGCTATTCTAGGGATAACTCTATGGGACCCGCAAAGGAGGTAATCAGGAGCCCCGTAAGACCTATATGTTGTGGAATATATAGATGGTGCGGGGCCATCCTAGGGGCTCGCAAGGGTATATTCCAGTTGGGGAGCCCTCTGGAATGCGCGGGGTACATAGCCCGGTGGCCCACGGCCGGGGCAGGAGGGGGGGGCTCAAGGCCTCCATCAATCCGCCTCCCGCTCCCACGTTGGCCCCCGTGACCACGCAACAGTGGTTTGTTAATGCAGGATTTATCGGACTCTTGGAAATCCAGAGGTCCCCCTCAGCGGACTTTGTGTCTATACTGGGCGTCCCATAATTGGCTATTTCGCTTGAGTTTCCCTAGTATTGTAACAAATTAACAGTAATAAATGTAAAAACACGAAAATAAAAGGGAAATGGGGAAAAAAAAAGAAAAGAGGGGAGGAGGTGTAGAGTGAAGGGGGGATAGGAGAGGAAAGGGGGGAAATGGGAGAGGGGTTGGACTAGGTTACCTGCAAATGGTGGTGAGCTTCCTTTGCCTCTGCAACGGACCCCTCGGCGCTGGATTCAATATTCCTCGGGTAAGTCAGGTTTTAGGGTCTTGCCTACAGGGTTGAGTTTTTGTTAGCCTAAGTACTCTAAGAGTAGGGTCTGCCAGTTCCAATAGTGCAACGTCCAAACTAGACGACACTGTAGTAGGGTCTGAGGTGTATTCAGCCCATGACTCCCAGATGCCATGGAATCTGTCTTTAAGGCCTTTATTGGTCGCCACCCAGTCCTCAGCCTCCCGGATCTCACTAACCTTTCCGATCCACTCGGCACGTGTGGGGATCGTGTGTTTCTTCCAATGAATTGGGATCAGGCACCTAGCCGCGTTTTAATAGGTGCGGCAGCACACTTTTCTTATATTTACGTAGTGAGATCGGGGGAACCTGCAGAAGAAAGTGGGTCGGGGAGAAGGGGATTTCTATCTCTGTCACTATTTTAATTTGGTTTCGTATATCTTCCCAAAAGGATTTAATCAGAGGGCAGTCCCACCATATATGTTTCAGTGTACCTCTCTGTCCACATCCCCTCCAGCACAGCTCGGATATGGAAGGGTAAAAGTGGGCCAAGTCCGCAGGTACTCTATACCAGCGGGATAGTAGCTTAAAGTTTGTTTCCTGGGTCTTGGACTCTATCGAGGATGAGTGAGTAAGCTGATATAAGTGAGTTAAGTCTGTCTTTGCGAATACGATGCCTAGGTCATTTTTCCAGTGTCTAATATAAGCAGGTGTAGTGTTAGGGAATGAGGAGCCTAGTAGGGGTGCAACGGATCAAAAATCTCACAGATCGGATCGATCCTCGGATCAGAGTCACGGATCGGATCGATCCTCGGATCAGCATAAAAAAAAAAAAAAAAAAAAACAAAACACACAAATCTTGTTACACCCACCGGAGTTTTAGATTTAAAAGCTATTTTCAACACAAAACCGAGCTTATATGCATAAATACAGTATTTGTGCATATAAGCTCAGTTTTGTGTTGAAAATGGCTTTTAAATTTAAAACTCCGGTGGGTGTAACAAGATGTCCGCTTGCCCCCTTCTCACTCTATCATTATTGTACTGTGCAGGAGTGTGGGGTGTAGCAAGATGGCGGCGACGAAACGTCACTTCCTGTCGAGACAGCGGCCACTTCCGGGTGTACCAAGATGGCCGCAGCTCCGGAGCTAGGCCGAAGCCGGGGACTTTCCTATGGCTGAGGCCGAAAAGTGTTCCGCGGATCGCGGGTGTGCCGATCCGCGGAGGGTGATCCGTACGGATCACGGATCGGCAACGATCCGTTGCACCCCTAGAGCCTAGTAATTTATAAAGTTCCGAGACCAAGCGTGGTGTAGGTTCTTCTGCAATAAAGAGTTGTTCAAGGTGGGTGAGAAACGCGGGGTCTCTAATCTTGTGGCCTTGTAATTGAAAGAAGTGGTGTAGTTGTCTGTATTTCCAGAAGTTCATTGGTGTGCCCTGTCGACCTATAGGCAGAGATTCGTAGCTCAGGAGTTTGCCATCTTTCATGAGTTTACCACAACTGGCGTCTCCACCCTATCCACGATTCAAAAAAACCCATTTGTTCTCCCGGAGGGAACCATAGGAAACCTCCCAGTGGGGACACCGAGGGGGCCAATTTTAACAGCGGGTTAATCTTATCCCAGATTGACAATACCTGGGTTGTCAAGGGGGACGTCGTCTCTGACAGTCCTCTACGCTCTCGGGACAACCAGGGAGCATATGATAAATTCCTACCCGCTAAACACTTTTCTAGAGGTACCCATATCTTAGAGCGAGTGTGGAAACGCCAGTTGAGCATCCTCTGTACCGCTATAGGCCAGTAGTATCGTCTAACGTCTGGAAGGCCCAGGCCTCCATTCTGTTTCGAGCGCCGGAGAACTCGTAGGGCTATCCTAGGTTTACGCGCATTCCATGTAAAGTCTGACAGTAGGCTAGATATGTTGTCGAAGAAAGATCGGGGTAGTCGAATTGGTAGCATCTGTAAAAAGAACAGTATGCGTGGTAAGATGTTCATTTTTATTATGTTCACTCTACCTAACCATGTGAAGGCCGTCTGTGTCCATTGAGATAGGTCTTTCTTAATTGTAGCTAGCAGTGGGAGGTAATTCGCGGTATATAGGCTGTTAAAGTTATCTGTGAGTTGTACACCGAGGTATCGAATAGCCGACGTGGCCCAGGTGAAGGGGAAGTGGATTTAAGGCTCGTTGTTAAGTGGGAAGTCATGCAAATGGGAAGGATTTCTGACTTTGAAAAATTAATTTTAAAATTTGAAAGAGACCCAAAGAGCTTCAGTTCCTTCATCAGGTTGGGCAGTGAGATCAGGGGGTTTGAAACATGGAACAGGACATCATCGGCATATGCCGAGAGTTTATGTTCTGTGTTACCAACCGTAAGACCCTTAATGTCAGGATTAGCGCGTATTGTGCAGAGCAAAGGCTCCAGCACTAAGGCGAACAGGAGAGGTGATAGGGGGCACCCCTGTCTTGTGCCATTTTTGATGGGGAAGCGAGCTGAAAGGGTTCCATTTACCTTGACCTGAGCACAAGGTGTCGAATATAGTGCTAATATAGAGGATAACATTCTCGGACCCATCCGTAGTGATCGAAGCACCTCCGTCAGGTAAGACCAGTCAACGCGGTCAAACGCTTTTTCAGCGTCTGTCGACAGTATGAGGTAAGGCTGTGGCTCGGGGCGGGCCCGGGCCCAGTGAATAAGGTGTACCGCTCTGATAGAGTTGTCTCTGGCTTCTCTACCTGTTATGAATCCCGTTTGGTCTGGGTGGATAATGTCAGGAATAAGGTATTTAAGTCTGTTTGCCAGTGTTTTCGCTAGAATTTTAATGTCCAGGTTAAGGAGCGAGATTGACCGATAGCTCGGGGGGGACGGTGGGGTCCTTGCCCTCTTTGGGGATTACGGTAATGTGTGCCAGAAGTGCCTCTGATGGGATGGTTCCTTCATCTGCAATAAAGTTAAAATAATTGCACATGGGGGTCTCCAGGTGAGTCAGGAAGGCTTTATAGTATGCCTTAGTGAACCCATCAGGTCCAGGGCTCTTCCCATTGGGCAAGGAGTGCACCGTGGCCCGAAGCTCATTTAGGGTAATTGGGGCGTCTAGGTCTGAGGATTGCTCGTCCGTGAGTGTTGGGAGTCTGGCTGCAGTCAGGTATTCTCGGATCGCGGAGATAAAAAGAAGACAAAAGCGCACCAGCCTAGTGCATTAACTTTTAAAACATTTATTTGATAAAAAATATTAAAGGAAATAACTCACAGGCGATTAGTAGAGGAGGCACAACAAAAATCGCACCGATAAACAGTCTGCGATTTGGAAAGAGCGGAGCCTTCCAGGGGTCGTGGAGGAACGCACAGATGCTGCAATCCGCTTTGTCTAGTGTCATGTGATGTAGGGGAGGGGTCGGGGTCTATGTTGTACAGTTTGGCGTAATAGGCTCAGAATTCAGCAGCAATTTTAGAAGGGTGTAGGATCGGGGAGCCCGTAGCGCTATGTAGTTTATGTATATATGTCTGGGCTTGACGCTTCCGGAGAGCCCGAGCCAACATGCGGCCGCATTTGTTTCCGTGTTCATAGTACCTGTGTGCCATGAATCGGAATTGTTTGCGTGTTTGACGGTCGAGTAGGCGTAGGAACAGTTCGCGTAGCTCTGTCAGTTTTTCCAGTGCCTCTGGGCTTCTGTTGGCTTTGTGTCCGAGTTCTGCTTTTTGGAGTTCAGTGTGTACTCTCAGAAAATCTGCTTGTCGTATCCTTTTTAAGTCTACAGCCCTGGGAAATTAGTGCCCCCCCGAACCACAGCCTTGTGAGCCTCCCAAACCGTCCCTTCATTCTGTTCGCCTACGGGATTCTCCGTAAAATAATGAGTTGGGGTATCCGCGACCTCAGCCATCACTACCGCATCGTCCAATAAGTTCTCATTAAGTCTCCAGGTCCTAATTCCGCGTGTGCCTGATGGCAAAGAAAAGGCCATCGTTACTGGGGCATGGTCGGAAATGGAACCAATGTCCGCAGACTGTAAAAGTTCAAGAATATTGCGATCCACGTATATGTGGTCAATTCTTGTGTATACATCGTGTACTTTAGAGTAATAGCTGAAGTCACGGTCTAGTGGTCTAAGTGTCCGCCAACTGCCGGTAAGCAGGTGGGACTGAATAGTCTTGCGGAAGTGCTTTAGAAATGCGTAGGAGTGTGAGGGTCTCACATGAGAAGTATCTAGCATTGAGTCAGGGCTTACGTTAAAGTCGCCCCCTAGGATTAGGAAGCCTTCTCTGAAATCAGCCAAGCAGTGTAGCGTATTGTCTATGAAGGTAAGTTGATCAGCATTCGGAGCATAGATAGTCGCGAATGTGTATTTTTGACCAGTAATACTGCCCTTTAGGAAGACATATCTCCCCAAGGGGTCTGCTTCATGATCTGCCGGTTGGAAAGGGCATGTCTTGTGTATGGCGATAGCTGTCCCTTTAGATTTAGGAGTTGGGGATGTGCTAATGAACCATTGGTTGAAGAGATGAGTGGGCAATTTGGGAAGAGATTTTGGCGTAAAGTGGGTTTCCTGGAGGAAGACCACTTGAGTTTTCAGACGTTTTAATTCCCCCCCCAAAGCTTACTACGTTTGTGTGGGGAGCACAGTCCCCGTACATTATATGTACTTACCCGTAGGGAGGCCATGGGATGATACGTAGGTGTTCAAGGTGTGTGATTTGCGAGGGGCCCGTTGCAGACGGCAAGATGGAGCAACCTGTAGTGAAGGAGGGGGGTAGAGAGTGGGTGAGAAGAAGAGGGAGAGAAGACAAAACATGTATGAGATAAAAAAAATGAAAACATAGTCATAACCGTCAAAACAGTATGGATGGTGGCATCCACGCATGTGTAACAACTACTAAGGGTCGTGTCGAGGATCCCCCCCCCCCCCCCCTAGAAAAGGGAGGGAGTCCAGGCCACGACCCCTTATCCCAGAGGAGATTAGTGCCCAAAAAAAAACAGGGCGGCCTACTAGGGGGTTAGTGTGCTGTCTAAAAGAGAGGGCAGGAGGTCCTCCGTCTCCGCCCACCGCATCTGACGTGGTGCGGTTAGACGTGGAGAAAATGGAGATGCCTCAGAGAACTCAAACGTGCAAACCTTCAAGTAGCCTTACGGCTGGTGTTGGGGGGAGAGTCTAAGTGCAATATGCATAAAAAAAAAAAAAAAGGAAAACACTTGGGTATAAAAATCCCAGCAACAGTTCGTTTGACCTAGAGAGGCATGTTTGTTAGTTCCCAGGTAAGGACATTCCCAGCGAGGATTCAGAGACATGTCGCCTGCGATTTCTCCTGCGATTCTGGTTTCTGGCGGGTTGCCACGGTTGGTGGGTAGATAATTTAGCAGTTCCCAGTTCTGAGGGACATCTCCAATCAGGAAAGTCTACCGGGTCCAGATCCAGTGAGGTCAGAAAGTGCGGGAGGTCATCTTTGTTGCGAAGAGTCATGGTTCTACCATCTTTTAGTGACTTGAAGGCTGAAGGGAAATCCCCTGCGATACACCAGGCCTGCATCTTGGATAGCTGTTAGGAGAGGACGTAGTGCTCTACGTTGCATGAGAGTGCGTCTCGAGATGTCCTGATAAAAGGCCAGGTGTGCACCATCAAAATAGGGGTTCCCCCTCATTTTCTGCATGATGCAGTCTTTTAGTGTGTACTTATGCAATTTACAGATGATGTCTCTTGGATTGTTTGCATCCTGAGATGGGGGCTTCAGGGCCCTGTTTGCACGGTCTATTTCGATCGTAGCAGTGGCAGGCAGCCCTAGGATTTCCTTGAAGACTCCTTCCAGAGTGGGAATAATGTCTCTGGGTCCAGTAGCTTCAGGTAGGCCTCGTATCCTGATATTTGCCTGTCTGCTGCGGTTCTCTGTGTCATCCAACTGACATAGCAGGGCCTCAATCTGCTGGCCCTGAATGTTGCATTTGTCCTGAAGCATGGAGATGACAGGGAGAGTTTCCTCAAATTTCTGTTCCAAGGATTCTAGCCTGCCTCCTAAAATGAGTTGTATCAGCTTTGAGCTCAGCAATGTCCTCCTTTAAAAGCTTTCTCTACCCTGTCAGCAAAACATAATAATATGGCGCCTGATATCTGCATCTGCCAGGGGGTCTAGGTCAGCGGAGTCACCGTCCTGGGAGGTGGGGGAGCCTGGAGAGATCAGGGGGACCGAGTCACTCGCCGACCCTGTAGATGGAGCGGGAGATTCGTCCAGCTGCTGTGACTGGCCAGCGGAGGTCTTTGCGGCCTTGTTAGCACGCTGTGTCTTCCTGGTCATCGCCATCTTGGAAGGCTCGCGGTCTCTCACGGTCTGCCCAGGGTAGAAGGAATCCAGCTGGGATTGCCGTGATCGGTCAGTCCGTTGTGGCTGGGAGGATGCCCGGTGTCTCAGGGACATAATTCGCTGCGGGTGTGGGTGTTATCTCCGCTGTGAAGCTGATAATGTGCTGCGGTGGAGCGGAGCTGAGAAGGCACACGTCCTCACTCCTCCATAGTCCGGACACGCCCCCCCCCCCCCCCCCCCCCTCATGGTTTTTAATAGCAGCCCTACAGATTCAATAAAAAGGAGATTGGGGTGATTAAATTTAAGTAGCAGGTGCATTGGAGGCATGTTGGCAATTGTTTCCACTAAATTTTAGTTAGGGGTATCAGAGTTAAGGGGGCTGAAAACAAATGCACGCCGCACTTTTCTGATTATTTGTAAAAAAAAATTGAAAACCGTTTATCATTTACCTTCCACTTTGTGTTCGTCTATCGCAGTGGTTCTCAACTCCAGTCCTCAGGACCCACCAACAGACCAGGTTTGCAAGATAACTGAAATACATCACAGGTGATATCACTTGCTGCTCAGTGATTGCAGTATTCTAGTCTGCATCTCCCCCAAGGTGATACTTAAAATCTGGCCTGTTGGTGGGTCCCGAGGACTGGAGTTGAGAACCACTGGTCTATCACATAAAATCCTAATAAAATAAAGTTCGGTTTTTTTGGTTGTAAAATGAGGGGTATGAATACGTTTTCAAGGCACTGTATTATTTGAGGGTCACAAAGGAACCCCCAAAGAGTTATTTGTACTTTTTATATGAGGGCCAAATCTGAACCCCCGTAGTTATAGAATATGAGGGTCACATCTGAACCCCCATCACATCACATAAAATGGGTGCCCACTACAAATCGATATATCTAATCCTATTTCTCTTCCAGATGATGGATCAAAGACCGCACCACACAAGAACCACAGCCAGTCCAACTCAGGAGACACAGCCAGCCAACCGCAGAACAGACCGATTGGTGAGTGTGAAGAAGAGCTTACAGTCTAATAGGGGTCCTGCTCAATAATCACCTTTTGTATAGGGAACAGGAGGTATGAGGGTCTGGATCATTACATCGAGTAGGAAATGGGGGTATGAGGGTCTGGATCATTACATCGAGTAGGAAACGGGGGTATGAGGGTCTGGATCATTACATCGAGTAGGAAACGGGGGTATGAGGGTCCGGATCATTACATCGAGTAGGAAACGGGGGTATGAGGGTCTGGATCATTACATAGAGTAGGAAACGGGGGTATGAGGGTCCGGATCATTACATCGAGTAGGAAACGGGGGTATGAGGGTCTGGATCATTACATCGAGTAGGAAACGGGGGTATGAGGGTCCGGATCATTACATCGAGTAGGAAACGGGGGTATGAGGGTCTGGATCATTACATCGAGTAGGAAACGGGGGTATGAGGGTCTGGATCATTACATCGAGTAGGAAACGGGGGTATGAGGGTCCGGATCATTACATCGAGTAGGAAACGGGGTATGAGGGTCCGGATCATTACATCGAGTAGGAAACGGGGGTATGAGGGTCTGGATCATTACATCGAGTAGGAAACGGGGGTATGAGGGTCTGGATCATTACATCGAGTAGGAAACGGGGGTATGAGGGTCCGGATCATTACACCTTCTATCTACTAGAGGAGAGGAGATATGAAGCCGTGTTCATTTATTTATTCATTTATTTATTTATTTCCTCCTACTCAGATGACACTTCACCAACAGATTCGGTGATGCCAAAGAAAGACGCCAGAGCGAGACGCTCAAGGGGCAGCAACACAAAGGTAAATGACCCCCGATGTGTAAACCCCTTACAGTCTGACTGTACAATCTCTCGTTAGATTTACCAACCTTCCTACAGAACTGTTCTTTTTTTATATCCACTTCGGTGGGTGGGTGGCCCTCACTCTACATAGTTATTGGACAGCGTAATTGACCTTGTACAGTGAGGCAGGCTTTAGGCTTCAAATGCATGAACTGTAAAAATCTTATTTGGTACAAGATGGGTCACAGACATCCTTTTCTCTTGAGTTCTACCTCTAAGCCCCAGTAGGAGGTGAAATGCGGCAGCCAGGAGCTGGATGCAGCATCCTCTACAATGCTGGAACAATAAAGTTGGAACAGCTTTGTGCAGTTTGGTATTTGGACTCGTACTATCTATTTCTCCATCGTCGGGTGACTCCCACACTCTCATACCTACACCCCTCCCACCCCCCCAGTTTTGTTTTTTTTTTTTCTTGTTTTCCCTCTAGTGTCACACTCTATTGTCCAAATGCTTTAAGAGCACCATTTTCGAATAGTACCTGGGCTCTCCAAAAATAGCTTCTGGAGTCCACAGCTGCATATGCCCATTGGTCCATTCTGTAGCTTCTCTTCTACCTGTAGTGCCCACACTCTACTGTCCAAATGCTCGTGGGAGCACCGTGTGTAATCAGAACATGGGCTCACCCAAAATGGCTTCAGTAGTCCACAGCTGCAGACACTTTTTTTTTTTTTTTTTTTCCCCCCTTTTGGTCTATCTCTTCTTCCGCCTAGTGCCACATTCTATTGAGAGGAAAAACTCACCCAAGCTCAACCACTATACAGGTGAAAGCCAGTAAATTAGAATATTTTGAAAAACTTGATTTATTTCAGTAATTGCATTCAAAAGGTGTAACTTGTACATTATATTTATTCATTGCACACAGACTGATGCATTCAAATGTTTATTTCATTTAATTTTGATGATTTGAAGTGGCAACAAATGAAAATCCAAAATTCCGTGTGTCACAAAATTAGAATATTACTTAAGGCTAATACAAAAAAGGGATTTTTTAGAAATGTTGGCCAACTGAAAAGTATGAAAATGAAAAATATGAGCATGTACAATACTCAATACTTGGTTGGAGCTCCTTTTGCCTCAATTACTGCATTAATGTGGCGTGGCATGGAGTCGATGAGTTTCTGGCACTGCTCAGGTGTTATGAGAGCCCAGGTTGCTCTGATAGTGGCCTTCAACTCTTCTGCGTTGTTGGGTCTGGCATTCTGCATCTTCCTTTTCACAATACCCCACAGATTTTCTATGGGGCTAAGGTCAGGGGAGTTGGCTGGCCAATTTAGAACAGAAATACCATGGTCCGTAAACCAGGCACGGGTAGATGTGTGCAGGCGCCAAGTCCTGTTGGAACCTGAAATCTCCATCTCCATAGAGCAGGTCAGCAGCAGGAAGCATGAAGTGCTCTAAAACTTGCTGGTAGACGGCTGCGTTGACCCTGGATCTCAGGAAACAGAGTGGACCGACACCAGCAGATGACATGGCACCCCAAACCATCACTGATGGTGGAAACTTTACACTAGACTTCAGGCAACGTGGATCCTGTGCCTCTCCTGTCTTCCTCCAGACTCTGGGACCTCGATTTCCAAAAGAAATGCAAAATTTGCTTTCGTCAGAAAACATGACTTTGGACCACTCAGCAGCAGTCCAGCTCTTTTTTTCCTTAGCCCAGGTGAGACGCTTTTCGCGCTGTTTCTTGGTCAACAGTGGCTTGACACGAGGTATGCGGCAGTTGAAACCCATGTCTTTCAAGCGTCTCTTGGTGGTGGATCTTGAAGCACTGACTCCAGCAGCTGTCCACTCCTTGTGAATCTCCCCCACATTTTTGAAGGGTTTTTTTTCACAATCTTGACTAGGGCGCGGTGATCCCTATCGCTTGTACACTTTTTCTGACCACAGTTTTTCCTTCCCTTTGCCTCTCTATTAATGTGTTTGGACACAGAGCTCTGAGAACAGCCAGCCTCTTCAGCAATAACCTTTTGTGTCTTTCCCTCCTTGTGCAATGTGTCGATGGTCGCCTTTTGGACAGCTGTCAAATCTGAAGTCTTCCCCATGTTTGTGTAGGCTTCAGAACTGGACTGAGAGACCATTTAAAGCCCTTTGCAGGTGTTTTGAGTTAATCAGCTGATTAGTTTGTGGCACCAGGTGTCTTCAAAATTTAACCCTTACACAATATTCTAATTTTGTGACACACGGAATTTTGGATTTTCATTTGTTGCCACTTCAAATCATCAAAATTAAATGAAATAAACATTTGAATGCATCAGTCTGTGTGCAATGAATAAATTATAATGTACAAGTTACACCTTTTGAATGCAATTACTGAAATAAATCAAGTTTTTCAAAATATTCTAATTTACTGGCTTTCACCTGTATAGTATAGTTGGTGTGTAGCGTAGTCCGTGCTCTGGCTAATTAAGCTTGCAAAAGATCCATAGAAAGTACAGGCCGGCAACTCTACAGCGTCTTCATAGAAAATATTTATTTGAGCATTACAGCATCATCCAAAAATTTTGATGCGTTTCGGCCTTAGGCCTTCATCAAAAGCATAAATTTTATGCTTTTGATGAAGGCCGAAACGCGTTAGTATTTTTGGATGATGCTGTAATGCTTAAATATTTTCTATGGAGACGCTGTCGAGTTGCTGGCCTGTACTTTCTATTTGATGAAAACTCTAAGCATCTGTGGGGAAAAAAAAAAAAAAGATACTGCTCTGCCCAAGGTTCATGTTCAGCCACTCGGTCCCAGGTGTCTGTGTTCCCATATTGGCTCTTCCTGGTCACATGATTCATGCCGTGGATAAAGGAAAAGAACTGCACTATTGACTTCAATTAGTCTACTGGTACACGACTAATCCACCTCAGCTCCTCCTTTATGGCGTGTGGATTCACTGTTATCTATTTGAATGCCAGGCGACTCCTCGGCTCTCATACCTTCACCCCTTCCCTTCAAAAAAAAATTTTTTCCATTGTTTTTCCCCCTCTAGTCCCAGCCTGTACTGTTCAAATGCTCGCAAGAGCACTATGCTCTCATTAGAACATGGGCTCTCCCAAAATGGCCACCGGAGTACACAACTGCAGCTGCCCCTGGTCAATGCACTGGCTCCTCTACTTCAGTGTCGCACTCTACTGTCCAATAGCTTGCAAGCGCACTATGTTCAACATGGGCTCTCCCCTTGGTTTGTGCTCTGGCTCCTCTTCTTCCCTCTAGTGCCACACTCTGTTAAAATGCACATGGGGGCACTGTGTGTGGGGGGAAAAAGAAGGAACATGGGCTTTACCCAAAATGGCCCCTGGAATCCACCACTATGGACACCTTTTTGGTCTATTCTCTTCCTCCTAGTGCCACATTCTGTTGGACAAAAACTGTAAGCTATGTGGGAAAAAAAATGGTTCCCATCTCAGGATTTTCCTGGCCACATGATTCATGCAATAAATGAAGGAAAAGCGCCCCTCTCACAATTTTCTAAATCTATCACCTGGTACACGCCCAATCAACTTAAGATCCTCTTATGATGTGTGAACTCAGGCTCTCCTACTACACTCTTAAAAAAAAAAAAAAAATGTTTTCGATGTGGCCAAGCTCTGGATAAGGGTCGGTTCACACTGCCGCCCACCCATTAAGTGCAATTGGAACCGTTCTATTCGATGTGACTTCAAGTTGTTCCGACTTAGAAAAAGGTTCCACCACTGCTTGCGGGGGGGCCCACTTCAGAATGACTTGTATTAACTTGTGTTAATGAAGTCGTATGCAAGCCGCGATGAAGTCACGTTGTGCGGCACGGCTTCAAAGTTGCGCCAGTGTGAGCCGGCCCTTTATGCAGTTGCTGTTTTGGTGGGAACGTAGGATTTTAAAAAAAAAACAAAAAAAAAAAAAAAAAAACCCCCATAAAAGTAAAAATAAATAATTGCCAGAACTGGATTGTCTACTATGTACAAGAGATTATATTAACCACTAGGGGGCACTGTGCTACCAAGCAATGTTTTATAATATATGTTCTTCAATTCCAGGAGATTACTGGATAACCGAAATATACATGAAGCTGCCACAACGACCGGACTGACCTCAACTGTATCTACTACCCGTGTACAGTTCTCTGCATACACACAATAAACCGTGAGCCTTTCGACTCCTTGTCTTATATATACAATTATTATCTATGCACATCCAATACACCGAGAGCCTCCCGACTCCATGTCCTCAATGTACAATTCTCTGTATACCACCAATGCATCGAATAAACCCGAGTGCCCCCGACTTTTTGTGTCTTTATTGTACAATTCTCTATGAGCATTCAATACACCGAAATAAACCGAGAGCCCTCTGTGTGTCCTCCTTGTACAATTCTCCATATACAACCAATACACCAAATAAACAGAGAGCCCTCCGACTTCTATATACACACAGTATCCCACAAAAGTAAATACACCCCTCACATGTTTGTAAATGTTTTATTATATCTTTTCATGTGACAACACTGAAGAAATGCCTGATGAAGGGCTCCTGCTTGGCTCCGAAACGTCGCTTCTATTTATTTTTTTTTGACACTATGTGATTAAAATTTTGGAGATCCGGGTGTGCCAGTGACACTTCCTTCTCAACACTGAAGAAATGACACTTTGCTACAATGTAAAGTAGTGAGTGTACAGCTTGTATAACAGTGTAAATTTGCTGTCCCCTCAAAATATCAACACACAGCCATTAATGTCTAAACCGCTGGCAACAAAAGTGAGTACACCCCTAAGTGAAAATGTCCAAATTGGGCCCAAAGTGTCAAAATTTTGTGTGGCCGCCATTATTTTCCTGCACTGTCTTAACCCTCTTGGGCATGGAGGTCACCAGAGCTTCACAGGTTGCCCCTGGAGTCCTCTTCCACTCCATGACAACATCACGGGGCTGGTGGATGTTAGAGACCTTGCCCTCCTCCACCTTCCATTTGAGGATGCCCCACAGATGCTCAATAGGGTTTAGGTCTGGAGACATGCTTGGCCAGTCCATCACCTTTACCCTCAGCTTCTTTAGCAAGGCAGTGGTGGTCTTGGAGGTGTGTTTGGGGTCATTATCATGTTGGAATACTACCTTGCGGCCCAGTCTCTGAAGGGAGGGGATCATGCTCTACTTCAGTATGTCACAGTACATGTTGGCATTCATGGTTCCCTGTATGGTCTTGGCCACCGTGCTGCAGCTCATTTTCAGGGTCTTGGCAATCTTCCTATAGCCTAGGCCAGTGATGGCGAACCTATGGCACGCGTGCCACAGCCGGCACACCAAGCCCTCCCTGTGGGCACGTGAGAAAATCTTGTATCTCGTGCACAGATCCTCTCCCCATAGAACTACATCTCCCACAAGTCTCTGGGGCCAGGGGTGATGTGTCTAGGATGGGTCGTGGACTAGATGAAGGGTTGGATGACAGGCGGAACATTGTGGTGGGGATTGAGCCAATGGGGGGGGCCGTGTCTAGGATGGGCGTGGGCGAGAAGAAGAGTTGCCTCCGGGTTGGATGGCAGGCGGAACATGTGGGGATTGAGCCAATGGGGGGGGGGCATGTCTAGGATGGGCGTGGACGAGAAGAAGAGTTGCCTCCGGGTTGGATGGCAGGCGGAACATGTGGGGATTGAGCCAATGGGGGGGCCTTATCTAGGATGGGCGTGGACGAGAAGAAGAGTTGCTCCTGGTTGGACGGCAGGCGGAACATGTGGTGGGGAGATGCCCAATCACAGGCCGTTCTCATGCCTGGGAACTGAGTCGGCTGATGGGTGTATTATTGTAGTGCTGTGGCAAGCGTTGTTAATGTAAGTGTACACTGTTTCTGTGCCTCTTCAAATAGAATCTATTCCTTGGGGACCTTTTTTTTTTTTTTTTTTTTTTTTTTTTCTCTTCTTGTTCCCAACATTGCCATAAAATATGGAAGGGTATGGTCAGAATAATGTGTGTGTATATGCTGTCTGTGTTGCTCTCTATCAAAGCTGTCAGAGAAGCATTTTCTGTAGGATATGAGCTTTGATGCCATGATGCTTTGTGTTGGCTATTCAGGTTTATCTGGCTGGGAATGCCTGCTAGATTTAGCAGATACCACTGCAGTACAGTGAGATGTAAATACATATCGTTTTTGTCCCTGCCATCCCCCTGTGGAGGTGTACCCTGTTTCCCCGAAAATAAGACCTAGCGTGATTGTCGGTGATGGCTGCAATATAAGCCCTACCCCCCCAAATAAGCCCTAGTTAAAGCCCTTGTAGGTCCTATTTTCAGGGTAGGGCTTATTTTCAGGGAAACGGGGTAGGGCTGCTGCTGGGAGTTTGCATTCGACGTGCAATGAACTGCACAGGCTTCGTGAGTGAACCGCATCGGTAAAGCATGGCTACAGTTGTTGTCCTTTGAGTGTTCACGCTCAGAAGGATGTTTCCTGGACATCTAGGACTGTGAACATAGTCAGGAATGAGAAATTTTTCAAGTAGTCTTCTGCTACAGCAATGGAGGGCAACCAGTACATCTTCAGCTGGAGTAGAACTACAGATCTCAACATACCTTGTCAAACAAAGAGTGCATAATGTGCCCCAGCAGGGCATGGGGGGGGGGGGGGGACTGGAAGTTCTGCTGCAGCTGGAGAGTTGCTGGTTGCATGTCACCCCCTGTAACAGGATTTCTTTATCATCCAGCCGGTGCTTCTACTGAACAACTAGTCATTTAAAGTGCACCTGTCATGCAACTTGAGTGTATTGAATATTAATGTATAGTTAGTAGAATAGTGATACTGGAATTTTGATTGCACGATGCTGGGACAGCTTCCAAAAAAATGTAACTTTTGTCAAAATGTGTTCTAGTTTTAGATCTTCTTGTGCAAAACACTATGACTACATACAATGATTTCTGATGTGTCCCATGTTCACCCCCCCAGACATCACAGCACACGCTCATCAAGTTCTGTGTATGTTGGCACTTTGAAATGAATACGTTGGTTTTGTGTTGCAGTTTGGGCACTCGGGCTCAAAAAGGTTCGCCATCACTGGCCTAGGCCATCTTTATGTAGAGCAACAATTCTTCTTTTTTTTTTTTTTTTTTTTTTTTTTTTCAGATCCTCAGAGAGTTCTTTGCCATGAGGTGCCATGTTGAACTTCCAGTGACCAGTATGAGAGAGTGAGAGCGATAACACCAAATTTAACACACCTGCTCCCCATTCACACCTGAGACCTTGTAACACTAACGAGTCACATGACACCGGGGAGGGAAAATGGCTAATTGGGCCCAATTTGGAAATTTTCACTTAGGGGTATACACACTTTTGTTGCCAGTGGTTTAGACATTAATGGCTGTGTGTTGAGTTATTTTGAGGGGACAGCAAATTTACACTGTTATACAAGCTGTACACTCACTACTTTACATTGTAGTAATGTGTCATTTCTTCAGTGTTGTCACATGAAAAGATAGAAGAAAAGATTTACAAAAATGTGAGGGGTGTACTCACTTTTGTGAGATACTGTACAACCAATACACTGAATAAACCGAGAACACTTAAATTTTGTGTCCTCAATGTACAATTCTCTCTGAACAACCAGATGTAAACGGAGATCCCTCTGACTCGGTTTATTGCAGTGCATTGGTTGTGTCCTCCTATCTACAATTCTCTCTACACCACCAATACACCAGAATAGACCGAGAACCCTCCAACTTTGTGACTTCCCATGTCCAGTGCTCTCTCTATACAGCCAATACACCGAATAAAGTAGGAGCCCTCCAACCTGGATGTATAGAGAGAGTTATACATGGAGGACTTAGAGTTGGAGGGCTCTCTGGTCTATTTGGTCTATCGGTTGGGTTTTCGGTGTAAAATTCTCTCTATACCAGTGTTTCTCAACCTTTCTTCCCTTTTTTTTTTTTTTCCTTTAAGGCAACCTTTGTGCGTAATTTTACACTCGAGGCACCCCCATTTAAAAATGTAGGACACCCAACATTTCTTCCTTTTTTTAATGTGACCTATAAACTGTACAACTCAGTTGAACAACAAACAGAAATCTTTTAGGTGGAGGGAAGTAAAAAAAAAAAAAAAAACACTAGACTAATATGGTTGCATAAGTGTGCACACCCTTAACCACTTACGCCCCGGACTATTTTGCTGGCCAAAGACCAGAGCGCTTTTTGCGATTCGGCACTGCTTCGCTTTAACTGACAATTGCGCGGTTGTGCGACGTGGCTCCCAAACAAGATTGACGTCCTTTTTTTTTTATTTATTTATTTATTTTTTTCACACAAATAGAGCTTTCTTTTGGAGGTATTTGATCACCTCCTGCGGTTTTTATTTTTTGCGTTATAAAAAAAAAAAGAACGCCAATTTTGAAAAAAAAAAAAAAAACATTATTTTTTACTTTGTGCTATAATAAATATCCCCCAAAAATATATAAAAAAAACATTTTTTTTCTCAGTTTAGGCCGATATGTATTCTTCTACATATTTTTGGTAAAAAAAAAATCACAATAAGAGTTTATTGATTGGTTTGCGCAAAAGTTTTAGCGTCTACAAAATAGGGGATAGTTTTATGGCATTTTTATTAATAATTTTTTTTTCTTTTTTACTAGTAATGGTGGTGATCTGCGATTTTTATTTTTATTTATTTTTTTATCGTGACTGCGACCTTAAGGTGGACACATTGGACACTTTTGACACATTTTTGGGACCCTTGTCATTTTTACAGCGATCAGTGCTATAAAATTGCACTGATCACTGCCAGTGTCATTTTTACAGTGAAGGGGTTAACCACTAGCTGGCTAGGAAGGGGTTAAGTGTGTCCTAGGGGGTGATTCTAACTGGGGGTTGTGGCTACGAGTGACACATCACTGATCACCGCTCCCGATCACAGGGAGCAGAGATCAGTGTCCTGTCACTAGGCAGAACGGGGAGGTGCTTGTTTACATCAGCATCTCCCCATTCTTCCTCTCCGTGAGACGATCGCGGGTATCCCCGTGAACATTGAGTCCGCGGGACCCGCAATCCTACTCACGGAGCTCGCGGGGCGCACACGATGGCACGGCGGCATATTCAAAGGGATGTACAGGTACGCCCATTTGCGCACAAGCTTATCTTTTGAAATTATGGCCAAAAAGTTCAACATTGGTTTCAGACCATAACACATTTTCCCACATGCTTTTGGGAGACTTCAGATGTGTTTTTGGAAAATTTAGCCGGGCTTGGATGTTTTTCTTTCCACTCTACCCCATAGCCCAGACATATGAAGAATACGGGAGATTGTTGTCACATGTACCACACAGCCAGTACTTGTCAGATCTTCCTGCAGCTCCTTTAATGTTGCTGTAGGCCTCTTGGCCGCCTCCCTGACCAGTTTTCTTCTCGTACTTTCATCAATTTTGGAGGGACGTCCAGTTCTTGGTAATGTCACTGTTGTGCCATATTTTCTCCACATGATGTGGACGGTCTTCAGTGTTCCATGGTATATCTAATGCCTTGGAAATTCTTTTGTACCCTTCTCCTGACTGATACCTTTTAACAATGATATCCCTCAGATGCTTTGGAAGCTCTCTGCCGACCGTGGCTGTAGAATGCAACTAAGAAAATGTCAGGAAAGACCTACTACAACAGCTGAATTTTATTTTGGGTTAAGCGGAGGCAAAATTAAATGATGACCGGTGTGTAATGACTCCTATTTAACATGAATTTGAATGTGATTGCTTAATTCTGAACACAGCTACATCCCCAGTTATAAGAGGGTGTGCACACTTATGCAACCATTTTTTTTTTTGTTTGTTTTTTTTTATTTATTCCCTCCACCTAAAAGATTTCAGTTTGTTGTTTAACTGCGTTGTACAGTTTAAAGGTCACATTAAAGGTGGAAAAAGTTCAGAAATGATTTCTTTGGCTATTTTTTTTTTTTTTTACATCACAGAAACCAGACATTTTTAAAGGGGTGTGTAGACTTTATATCCACTGTTTACAATATATATTTTTTTAGGCATTTTGCCAAGGCACTGACTAAACATCAAGGCATCCTGGTTGAAAAAAAAAAAAAAAAAGGGCTGCTCTATACAACCCATACACCAGAATAAACCGAAAGGGGTTTCATTTTTTTTTAAGTTAGGTGTATGGGTTGTATACAGAGAATTTTTATCCTGAGGACTCAACCACTGGACCAGAATAACCCAGGAGCCCTCCAACTTTGTGTCCTCCCATGTATAATTCTCTTTATACAACCAATACTCTGAAACATACTGAGAACTCGATGTACGGTTCTGTCCAACAACATACCAGAGTAAACTGAGAGCCCCTTGAACTTTGTGCCCTTAAAGTGGGGTTCCACCCAAAAAAACAAAAATACCTGAAAAATTCTAAAAAAAAACCCAAAAAAACATTTGGATATATATATATGTATTTTTTTTTTTTTTTTTTTTTACTTACCTCTAAATGCCTGTTGCTAGGTGGTCCCTCGTAGTCTGCCTCTTCCTTTGCCTGGGCTGGTGACATCACTTCCTCCTCGGCACAGGAAGGGCTCCGCTCTGCTCCCTCCTGTCAATCATCTGGGACCCATTACAGGTCCCAGGTGATTGAGCGGCCAATCACGGCGCGCGGCGCCGCTCGCGCATGCGCAGTGGGTGCCAGGCTGTGAAGCCACAGCCCGGCGCCCACAGTTGAAATGCCGGCGCCGACGAGCGGAGGGGGGACGAGTGGAGCTTCGATCTCCCGCATCGCTGGACCCAGGGACAGGTAAGTGTCCAATTAAAAGTCAGCAGCTGCAGTATTTGTAGCTGCTGACTTTTAATTTTTTTTTTTTTTTTTTTAATGGACCCCCCTGGGTGGAACTCCTCTTTAATGTACAAGTAAGGTTGCTACCTCATCCCTTTAAACCTGAACACATATTAATTACACAAGTTCTGTGGCTGATGAAGGTGGTAATTAAAGTCACTTGGTGCCTTATCTGCATTAAATCAGCCTCAGAACCTGTGTAATTGATATGTGTTCAGGTTTAAAGGGATGAGGTGGCAACCCCATTGTACAAGTCTCTTGAGACACCAAGTGAGTGGGCTCTCGGTTTATTCCAAGGTATTTGGTTGTGTCCTCCCTGTACAATTCTCCTTAACCAACCAATACACCGGAATAGACTGAGAACCCTCCAACTTGGTTGTATGGAAAGAATTGTACATTGAGGACACAAAGTTTGGAGGGCTCTTTATTTATTCTGGTGTATTAGTTGGGTCCTCCCGTGTACAGTTCTCTACACAACCGCCGAATAAATTGAGAGCCCTACGACTTTGTTCAAACACACATTCCTGAAAAAAAAAAAAATGGCTGGGGGTGCTGCAGCAACCATTGGTTGGAAATCAATGACGTGCAAAGTGAGAGGTATGTCACCAGCACACCATGGAGCTCCAGAACTTGGTCCAAAGCTTTATTCAGCAATCTCTTCATAATTACAGAAGAAATGTTTTTCGAAGCCTCGCAAGACCCGTTCATCAGGCACGTGACAACCGATATACCAGAATAAAACAGAGAGCCTGCCAACTGTGTACTCTTTGTTAGGTTCTCTGTATACAACGAGAACCCTCCAACTCCATGTCCTTGATGTACAATTCTGTCTATACAACCAATACACCGAATTAACTGGGGGCCCTCCAACTTGGTTGTAAACAATTAATTCTACGTTGAGGACCCAAAGTTGGAGGGTTCTCTGTAGATTCTGGACTCTTGGTTGTATCTTCAATGTACAATCCTCTGTACGCAACCAATACTCTACACTGAAATTACAGAGACCCCCTGATTGTGTGTGCCTTTTGTCATTCTGACTCCAGAGGAAGGAAATAGGCTCTCCCGGTGGTGGTCATTTAGTACCCAAGGCCAAAGTGCACCCCCCCCCCTTCTCCTCTCCCCATGAGTTGTGAACTATCTCAGCAGATTAGGTTGTAGGTCCTACCCTTTGTGTGCCCACCTCATGCTAAAGTGCCCAAAGGCAGTCAGTCGCCTCTTCTGCCTACCTCTCAGCCTGGCTCTGGGCCCACCTAGATCAGATAATGGTGAACCTACAACCAGGTACTGGGTGGGGGGCAGAAAAGGGCGCCTACGTTATGAAAAGGAAATGGAGGAAAGGAAGATTGATTGTTTGTTTTTTTGTATTGTTTTAATACAGTAATTGTCCTGATAGAGAATGCAGCAGAAACAAGTTCACATTTTGGAGACTCTGTCACCAATTTGCAGGTAAATGTACAGAAAACTAAGTACTTGGACTATTTTCCCTATTCAAAAGGTTTACAAGGGAAGAGGTGATTCTCTAGCATAGCCCACTTTCTCCTTGCGCATCAGTCTTCTCCTTTTCTGGGGTGTCTAGTTACTGTCTGTGCTGGCCCAGCTCCTACTTTTTGTAGAAGAAGCAGCAGATCACCGAAAAGCCCATCTTGTTGTCACTCCAATCTCTCCTCCTATCAGCATGTTCCTTGTGAGCACTGAAGAAGAACCGTTTGACTCTTTGTGCTTCTTACTGCACCACTGCTTGAGATGGTCCCTACATAGTAGCTATCCGGATCAACATATCCTCAGCTTGACTCTGGAGTGCCCCACTGGACTGGACGTGTGGGGCTATCGTGGGAAGGTGACCTTTTGGGTACTGGGCTCTGCGCTGTGCTGTTTTTTATAGATTGTTCTGCACTGGGATAGTTGGCTGCGAAGTCCTCTCCAGGTCCAGATCCATGGCACAGCTCTAGGTATGGCCCTATCGGTAAAGACTCACTTTGTGTTTAAGGCCAGTTGGGCCAAAGCATTGGGAGCTACCTTGCGATTTGTATCGCTGGACACCTTTCAAATTTCATGGTGCAGGCTTTTTTTACTGCAGAAAGGGTTAATGGTGAGGGACAGAGTGCTGATATACTCTAGGTGAAGTCTTGCACCTTGCTTACTTTATTGCCATTCAGTGCAGATGAAGCGCCATCCTACTGCTGCTCCTGCTTTAAAAAGTTTCACATGGAACCCCAATCCAGTCCTACTACCTACCTATAGTGACCTGGTCAACTCCGACCATCCAACCTCATGGAATTGTCTCGCACTTCAGGTCTAGTCGTGTCTCTGCCATACGGGTCAACATGTCTGCACACAGAGGGTAAACCCCTGCTGAAGCGGGTAACCCTAGACCATACTCCTAATGGTTTCAGAGACATCTGCTATCTTGAACATGGTGATTCTGTAGTAATATGGTCTACATCAGGGGTATCAAACTCAATTTAATTGCAGGCCGCATCAGCAGTATGGTTGCCCTCAAAGGGCAGGTTAAATCTGTAAGACTATGTATCTACTCTTTTTTTGGGTTGCACTGTGTGCAGAGTTCAGGGGTGCGCTGTGTGCAGAGTTCAGTAGTGCGCTGTGTACAGAATGCAGAGTTCTGGGGTGTGCTGTGTACAGAATGCAGAGTTCTGGGGTGTGCTGTGTACAGAGTGCAGAGTTCAGGGGTGCGCTGTGTGCAGAGTTCAGTAGTGTGCTGTGTACAGAATGCAGAGTTCTGGGGTGTGCTGTGTACAGAGTGCAGAGTTCAGGGGTGCGCTGTGTACAGAGTGCAGAGTTCAGGGGTGCGCTGTGTACAGAGTGCAGAGTTCAGGGGTGCGCTGTGTACAGAGTGCAGAGTTCAGGGGTGCGCTGTGTACAGAGTGCAGAGTTCAGGGGTGCGCTGTGTACAGAGTGCAGAGTTCAGGGGTGCGCTGTGTACAGAGTGCAGAGTTCAGGGGTGTGCTGTGTACAGAGTGCAGAGTTCAGGGGTGCACTGTGTACATATTTCAGGGGTGCGCTGTGTGCAGAGTTCAGGGGTGTGCTGTGTACAGAGTGCAGAGTTCAGGGGTGCGCTGTGTACAGAGTGCAGAGTTCAGGGGTGCGCTGTGTACAGAGTGCAGAGTTCACGGGTGCGCTGTGTACAGAGTGCAGAGTTCACGGGTGCGCTGTTTACAGAGTGCAGAGTTCACGGGTGCGCTGTTTACAGAGTGCAGAGTTCACGGGTGCGCTGTGTACAGAGTGCAGAGTTCACGGGTGCGCTGTGTACAGAGTGCAGAGTTCACGGGTGCGCTGTTTACAGAGTGCAGAGTTCACGGGTGCGCTGTTTACAGAGTGCAGAGTTCACGGGTGCGCTGTTTACAGAGTGCAGAGTTCACGGGTGCGCTGTTTACAGAGTGCAGAGTTCACGGGTGCGCTGTTTACAGAGTGCAGAGTTCACGGGTGCGCTGTTTACAGAGTGCAGAGTTCACGGGTGCGCTGTTAACAGAGTGCAGAGTTTAGGGGTGCGCCCCCTGTAGAGAGGTCTGTCTACTACCTTTGTATTTGGCTCTGTAATACCCTGGGTAGGCGGTGCTGCCTTGCAGGGAGATCGTTCTCGCTCTCTGATTCAGGAAAGCTGTTCCACAGTATGAGGGATCTGTTACATCCAGAAGCCGCTGAAAACAAAGCTCTGTGTTTACAGGTGACAGTGGGGAGCGGAGAGTGAGAGCCGGAGGTGGTGGAATAGAGTGCCACCAGGATCTGACTGTAAAACTGGGTGAGAGGGCCATGTGACAAGGCTTAGCGAGCCGGATTCGGCCCACGGGCCTTCTGTTTGACATATGTGGTCTACACCATTGGTTGTCTACCCTATCCAATTTGTGACCAAATTCCCCCAATTCCTCACAGATAATAACAGCTGAGGCTATAAGCATGCTCTGTTTCCATCCCTTGCAGAGTCCACCTGTGACCTTCCTGGGGCCTTAGATCAGGCCACCGGTCACTGTAACCCTCTCTGATCCAACAGTCTGAAGAGTTTTTAAGGCACCCCAGTCACCTTCTGTCACCTAAGAATTACAAGGTGTAGTTTTGGGCCTTATTGATACAGTACGCACTACTCTGCATTTGGAGGATCAGCCTGCCATCTGTAGCCTTGGGTCGTTCAACGCAAGACCCTTCAATTACACCCATTATTTGAGGTATTCCTTTATACAAACTGGATGCACCCTGAAGAGTCCTAGGCCTCTCATGACAGTGTGCTGGAAGGCTGGAACTGTTCCCCTTGAGGAGGGAATCTGTTAAACAGTGGTCTATGCCCAATCACTGGATCCACCAGTGACCTACTTAATAGGGAATCTGCTAAACAGGTAAAGGCCTTGCTTACCTTTTAAGCATTCTTAAGACAGACAGTTGCAATCCCTTTCTAAATCCCAGTTTACTATGGCAGGTTCTGCAGTTTGTCCGCTGCTGGCTGTAACCCTAGTCTGTCAAACCATGGTGGAAAACTTCAGAAAACTTCCCTTCCCTTGGGCTAAACCTAGACGCTAAGTGATACTGTGTACCCCCCATGTCCTCTCTGTCACCACATGGATTCTCTGAACTGCGAAGGTCAACTTGGACCAGTTTTGACTGTCTGTCAACTGTATAGAGATCCACATCCTTGCCGTTGCTCACGCTCACCTAATACCTCTCAAATAGTTTACTCCTGTGGTTGGCCTGGGGCTGTTTTTCTACAATCCCCATTGTGGGACTCTCCTTTTGAAGTGAGTAGGTCGTTATGGGTCCTAGGGAACTGCATCTCCCTAAGGGCTCAAAGCCTGCAAGATCCGGCTTTGTCAGGTTTCAGCTTTAAAACTTGTCTGTAACCCTAAGGAGATAGCCATTGTAGTCCCTTGCTGGAAAGATCCACAGCATGTCTAAATTTCAGCCCTCGTTATCAAAGAAAGAACGGTTGCCCCTCTCTCCTTTACAAGAGCATAGGGTGTTGGAGAACTCTTCAGTCGGAGGCGGCTCCCCTTCTTCCATCTCTTCATGGGCCACCCAGCCCACTGTTTGCTGTTGTGTGTTCAGTTCTTAAACAGTGCATTTTGTCTGGCTCTAATGAGCATATGGTCACTGTTGTGTTTATGCAGCCTGTCCTCCAGGTGGCTGGTAAGTGGCTTCTCCTAATCAGAGTGTTCCTCTTATGGAAGCATCTCAGGCTCTGAGACCCAGAACAGGCAGTCCCTTCTATGCAAATCCATTCTGGGTAGATCTCCTGGGTCAGACTCTGTGCAACACCAGTTTGGTACAGTTGTGCCTTCCCCACTGAGAAGAAATGGAAGTCCTTTGTATATCGGAAGAGGTAGCTGGTTTTCTGCACTGGACAATACCATGAGTCTTATGCTGGCCATACACTATACGAAAAACCAGCCGAAATTCAGTCATTTAGACAGTTCGTTCATTTTTCGGCCAGTTAATAGGCACAAATCGGTAATAGGTTGGTATGTTTTTAAACCGAAAAAATGAAGGACAAGTTTGGAAATTTTCTACCGAACATTGAAAGGTTAAAGTGTTTCCTGTCCAAACTGTTTGCGCTAGGTATATGTGAAAAAACAAACGAAAAAATGATTCATTTATATCCATTGAACGATTTAGCAGTCATTACATGATGACACTATCGTTTGCTTTCATCCCCGAATTGTTAGTTTTTCAAAAAGGAGTTTGAATGGTTTTTCGTATAGTGTATGGCCAGCATTAAGCCTCGTACACACAGGAATTGTGTGATGGCAGACTGCCTAAAATCCGACCGTTAGTACGCTCCTTCAGACAATCGTTGTCCAACTTTTGGCCAACAAATGTTGGTTAGCAGGTTAGTAAATTTTCGGCGGACAGCGGTCTGTTGTCAGATTTACGTATTGTGTGTACACAAGTCTGTCACACAAAAGTCCAAAGTACAAACACGCATGCTCGGAATCAGTGCTCACCAAACATGACATTAGTAGAAGGTGCCCAAAGGGTGGCGCTCAAGAGCTGAAATTCCACGTAGTATGTCACTACGTTCGTGTCTGTTGGCCAACGATAGTGTACCGTTTGTATGCAAGACACACGCCCTTCGGATAAAAGTCTGACGCTCTGTTGGCCAACAATCCGATCATGTGTACGAGCCTTTATGCCGCGTACACACGAGCGGACTTTACGGCAGACTTTGCCCGGCGGACGGGAGTCCGGTCGAAAAGTCCGCCGTCTGTATGCTAGTACGACGGACAAAAAGCCACGCTAGGGCAGCTATTGGCTACTGGCTATGAACTTCCTTGTTTTAGTCCGGTCGTACGTCATCACGTACGAATTTCGACAGACTTTGGTGGATTGTGTGTAGGCAAGTCCGTTCGTTCAGAAAGTCCGTCGTAAAGTCCGTCGAAAAGTCCGCCGGGCAAAGTCTGCCGTAAAGTCCGACCGTGTGTACACGGCATTAGTCTCATTCACACTGTTAACCTTTAGGGGAATTCTATTGTATTGGGTTCCTCTCTACTTGTAACTTTTGGTCATGGAGTCTTTCTCCCTGTGCTGCAAGATGAAGGTCATTATTGGAGGGCAGAACATTTTGGTCCCCTGCCATATATGTCCTCTGATGAGAACAGGAAATGTCCACTTGGGACTTGGTCTTCCTCCTGGGCTGATTCACAGCTTTTTAAGAAAGGTTCTTTTTGGAACTCCTATAAACTGTGTTCCTTTCTACCTGTAACCTCTGGTCATGGAGTCTTTCGCCCAGTGCTGCAGGTGAAGGTCATTGTTGGAGGGCCCAGTGTATCTATGGGGTGTTGGTGGGCAGAACACTCCAGCCCCCTGCCATATGTTTCCTCTGACGAGAACAGGAAATGTCCTGTAGGGGCTAGGTCCTCTTCCTGGCTTTTTGGGAAAGGTTCTTTGGGCTCTTTTTTTCATTCCTGTTCCTCCATGAATGCTGATGCTTCACCTAATCTAGGTGATCAGAAGTATTCATAGACCTATGGCTTGAGGTCGGGGATAGGCAGGGTTGGTCTTCAGCTGGACTCCTCTTCAGTAACGGCAGTAGTACCTCTTGGTTTCAACAATGATGCTTGGGTCTCAATCCTACTTCCTGCCTACCATTGTGAGGGTGTTCCTCATGCACCATATTCTTTCAGTCATGTTAACCTCGTGGGATCAAATTCTTGAGTTCCTTGGCAGACTTAGGAGTCGCATCACATTCCCTGGAGGATGTTGTGCTTGAGGGTGTTCAGGAGTTTCCCTGGTAAGACTCGCTTAGCAAGGCTAGTTGTCTGCCTCAGGGATATGCAATTAGCAGACCTCCAGTTGTTGCTAAACTACACGTCCCATCATGCGTAGACAATATCGTGACACAGTTTCCGTCCCGTGACCCTAGGGATCAGGGGATGTAAGGTTTAAAGGGGTTGTAAACCCACGTGTTTTTTCACCCTAATGCAACTTCTGGCAGTGACCAGCCCCCCCATTTTACCACCCTGAGCCCCGTATTTCCCTCGTCGGAGACGCGCTGTCCCTCTCTGCACAGGGTCCTGGCTCTTGATTGGATAGATTGATAAGCAGCGCAGCCATTGACTCCAGCTGCTGTCAATCAATTTTAATGATGCGGGCGCCAGGGGGGGGGGGCGGGGCCGAGTCCGGCATTCGTGTCTATGGACGCAGATGCTGGACTCTGGAGCGTGCCCTCAAGGTAAACCCCCAGGAGAGTGCTTCTCCTAGCGGGTTATCTGATGCGGGGAGGAGCCGCGAGAGCCACCCGGGGAGCCCAGAAGAGGATGACCGGGGCCACTCTGCAAAACGAGCTGCACAGTAGAGGTAAGTATGACATGTTTGTTATTTTAAATAAAAAAAATTAAAAAAAAACGAAGGCTTACAATCACTTTAAGGCCTTCCCTTTGAGACCATGTGGTCTTTTTTTTTTTTTTTTCACCAGAACTTTTTTTGTTTCTGTTGATGTGTCCCTTTCAGGCTCTTGATCCCTTTTTCGTTGACCACATTAAGTTGTGGATCTTTTCTTCCCTACTTGATAAATCCTATGTCAAACCTGTTTTTTGGTGGGTTCTGGCTGATCACTGATTCCAGTTGCTATTCCCTTCCATGTGGAATCATGCCCCATTGGAAGTGACCTTTGCTTCCTGGCCTGAGCTTCAAGTTGAATTTCCCTTCCCTCCCTTTTGGTCGTGTTGGTGGCTCCCCTATCTGGTAGGGGGCTCTCCCAAATCCGGCTCAGCTTCGGTGTTGGTCCTTCAGACGGCAGTCCTCCAGTTCCTTTTCGGCCTGTTAGTGGTTGCTAATGCGTTTCACACCCTACTTTTGGACATCCTGACTGTATCTGGATACCTGTGTCCCTCAATGGATGAGAAAGAAAATTGGGTTTTTTTCGTATTTCCTTTACTTGGAGTCCATTGAGGGATGCAGATCCCACCGCTCTTGTTTCTGTTCATGGTCTTGGTATTGCACTGAGGCCAAAGAGTAGAGGAGTGGGCTGGCTTACAATTTTTCTAATTGCAAAGTAATCCAGTAGGTGGCAGTATAACCTGAGTCTATTTGAATTCCTGTTTCCCTCAATGGACTCCAAGAAAATATTTTTAGTGCCAACATTTCCATTTAAGGATGTAATAAATTATTTTTTAATTACAGGAGTTTTTATATAGTGGAACATGGAGAACATGCAAACTCCATGTGGGTAAGGTCCTTGTTTGGATTTGAACCAGGAACCCCAATGCTACAGGGGAGATAACCACTAAGCCAGGGATCCTCAAACTACGGCCCTCCAGCTGTTGCAGACTACACATCCCATGAGGCATTGTAAAACTCTGACATTCACACACATGACTAGGCATGATGGGAATTGTAGTTGAACACCTGGAGGGCCGCAGTTTGAAGACCCCTGCACTAAGCTATTGAATACAAAGCTGTATTACTTTGTGTCTGCCTTGAGCTCAGGTTTAATCTTAAGGTATAGAAGGAGTTATTTTTAGTAAGAGTTGCGATGCTGTTCAATAGTCATTCACGGGGGATTGCTTGCAGCAGATGGTGTGCATGGCCCATAAATTTCAAATAAGGGGCGTACCCTTTCCTAAAATGATACAAAGTTAAAGGTTGACTACATTTTTAGGAATACAGAGTGGGATACATTACATGGTCAGGAAGGAATTTCTTCAGTTAAAGCAAATAAGCCCATGCTTTCTTTATAATAGTTGTTTTTGAAGGCTTGATAGATTGTTGTCTGTCAACTCCAAATAAAATGTTTTTATCTAGTTTTACAGAAGGTGGGGGGAATGGTCAGAGGCTCTGCCAGATTTTAAATGTATTCTTCACGTCCTGACATCAGCTCCCAGGACAGGAAGTGAGGATAAATCTTCCTTCTGGGATAGCCAGGAAGCAATAATAACATGACCGAGGTTCTAAACTTTTCATAATTTATATTGCCAGTGTCCCCGTGTTGGGGATGCACCTTCACTTCCTGTTCTGTCCCACACACGAATGAGAGAGGAAGTGGAGAACTTTCCCCTCCTGTCAGTTAGGAAGTGGATTTTCCTGCACTTCCTGTTCAGCTACTCCTCAGACAGGATGTCTAGAGAAATCTCCTAAATGGGGTCATAATAATAAAGGGCACTTGAAGACAAAAGCTGAAATATCCTTTTTGACCCAACCCAACCCAACCCAACCCAACTTAATCTAACCCAACCCCCAAAAAACTGCTGATCTACTGGGATTTTCACGCACAACCATCTCTCGGGTTTACAGAGAATGGTGGGGAAAAGAGAAAATATCCAGTGAGCGGCAGTTGTGTGGAGGAAAATGCCTTGTTGATGTCAGAGGAGAATGGGCAGACTGGTTCCAGATAATCGAAAAGCAACAGTAACTCAAATAACCACTCAGACACAACAGGTCTGAACACGCAACACATCGAACTTTGAAGCAGATGAGCTACAGCAGCACAAGACCACACCAAGTGCCGCTCCTGTCAGCTAAGAACAGGAAACTCACGCTACAATTCGCACAGACTCACCAAAATTGGACAATAGAAGATTGGAAAAACTTTGCCTGGTTTGATGAGTCTCAATTTCAACTGCGACATTCAGATGGTAGGGTTAGAATTTGGCGCAAACATCATGAAAGCATGGATCCATCCTGCCTTGAATCAACGGTGCGTGGTGGCGGCGGCGGTGGCGGTGGCGGCGGCGGCAGCGGTGGTGGCGG
Organism: Lithobates septentrionalis; assembly: GCA_037952835.1. Taxonomy (NCBI): domain Eukaryota; kingdom Metazoa; phylum Chordata; class Amphibia; order Anura; family Ranidae; genus Lithobates; species Lithobates septentrionalis. The sequence continues at coordinate 95,168 of JBBDGP010003461.1, read as the reverse complement.
CGGCGGTGGTAGCGGCGGTGGTGGTGGTGGTGGTGGTGGTGTGGGGGTATTTTCTTGGCACACTTTGGGACCCTTAGTGTCATTGAGCATCATTTAAACGCCACAACCTACCTGAGTATTGTTGCTGACCATGTCCATCCCTTTATGATTACAGTGTACCCTTCTTCTATCTACTTCCAGCAGGATAATGCACCATGTCAGAAAGCTCAAATCATCTCACCACTGGTTTCTTAAACATGACAATTAACATGACATAAAAATGAGGTCCCTGTACTCCAATGGCCTCCACAGTCACCAGATCTCATCCAAAAGAGCTCCTTTGGGATGTGGTGAAATGGGAGAGTCGCATCATGGATGTGCAGCCGACAAATCTGCAGCAACTGTGTGATGCTATCATGTCACTATGGACCAAAATCTCTGAGAAATGTTTCCAACACCTTGATGACTCTATGCCAGGAATAATTAAGGCAGTTCTGAAGGCAAAAGGGGGTTCGACCTGGTGTTAATTAGCAAGGTTTACCCAATAAAGTAGCTAGAGTGCATATCGCCGTCTCCCATTGCTTCATCAGTGGGTGACAGTGAAGCAGAAAGGAGGCTTTAAAAACCCCCTTGGTAGATATAAAATACACACTGCCTGCCTGTAAATTGCCACCAGTTGGCAGATGTGACATCAAAGGGCTTCGAAAGGACAGATTTTTGTTCCACGAAGAGGAAGTGGATTTGAGGGAAATGGGGAAAATGACACTTGAGAGAACTGAATAGAACTTCTGTAGAGTTTTTGGAGTCTTTAAAAACTAGGGTTAAATTCCTTAGATGCATGGCTTCTTGATAAGGTGACACATTCTCACCGGGACAGGGAAATTAGAACTCTCACCAACAAGGCCCACAGAGAGCAGTATAAACTTAGGTTCTCAATCCATGCTCCATCCAATCCAAAAAATACAAAAACAAGTTTTGGCTGGAGATGCGTTTGAAATGCAAAGGCAATTGTAACCATTCAGCCAATAAATACAGTATGTGGGGCCACTGTACAGGTTGCAGGGTGCTCTATGTTGAGGACACTGCTGATCCATTATCTTCCCATGTTTGAGGTTGACAGTTCTTTGTACACAGTCCTAACCCAATTCTATTGAGAATTCACAAAGACTGGGATAAAAAAAAAAACATCTTTCATAGAACCATTACAACAGGCCTTATACCAGACCATTGATAAGGTTGTAGATCTAACCATCTATAAACCATCATAAGAGGTCTCATATCTGACCATGAATGAATGATAAAAGGGAGCCTCAGATCTGACCATAGATGAACCATCATAGTAGGCCTCAGATCTGAACAACAATGAACCATCAAAGGAGGCCCAAGATTTGACCATTGATGAACCATCATAAGAGGCCTCAGATCTGACCACCCATAAAACGTCATAAGAGACCTTATGTCGAATAATCGATGAACCATCATAAGAGTTCTTGGATCTGACAATGGATAAACCATCATACCAGGCCTCATATCTGACCATGGAAGAACGATAATAAGAATCCTCAGGTCTGACCATCAATGAGTTATCCTAAGAGGCTTCAGATATGACCATCAATAAACCATCATAGGAGGCTTTAGATCTTACCATCGATGAACCATAAAAGCGAGTCTTACATCTGACCATTGATAAACTATAATAGCAGGCCTCAGATCTGACCATCATAAGAGGACCCAGATCGGACAATTGATGAGCCTTTCTGGAAGGCAATAGATCTTACCATCAATGAACCAACATATGAAGCCTCAAATCTGACCGTCAAAGAACTATAATAGGGAGCCTCCAATCTGACCACTGATTATGAGGGGCCTCAGATCTAACCATAGATGAACCATCATAGTAGGCCTCAGATCTGACCACCAATGAAACTTCATAAGAAGCCTTATATTGAACAATTGAAAAACCATCAAAAGAGATCTTGGATCTGAAAATAGATGAACCATCATAGGAGGCCTCATATCTGACTATGGAAGAACAATAGGAAGCCTCAGATCTAACCTTCGATGAGCCATCATAGGGGTTTCAGATCTGACCATTGATGAGCCATCATAGGAGGCTTCAGATCTCACTATTGATGAGCCATCATAGGAGGCCTCAGATCTGACCATCGATGAACCATATTAGGAGACCTCAGATCTGACTATTGATGAACTGTCATAAGAGACCTTAGATCTGACATTGATGAACCATCATAAAAGGCCTTAGATCTGACCATCAGTGAACCATCATTAGACCCCATACACGCTATTAGATTTTCTGCAGATTTGTGTCTTCAAATTTACCAAAACCATATAATATGAGGCCAAACCCTAAGGCCGCGTACACACGATCGGACATTCCGACAACAAAACCGTGGATTTTTTTTCTGACGGATGTTGGCTCAAACTTGTCTTGCATACACACGGTCACACAAATGTTGTCGGAAATTCCAAACGTCAAGAACGCGGTGACATACAACACGTACGACGAGCCAAGAAAAATGAAGTTCCAAAGCCAATGCGGCTCTTCTGCTCGATTCCTAACATTGTGCTTCGGAATTGTGTACACACGCTCGGAATTTCCGACAACAAATTTTGTTGAAGGAAAATTTGAGAACCAGCTCTCAAACATTTGTTGTCGGAAATTCCGACAGCAAATGTCTGATGGAGCATACACACAGTCGGATTTCCCGACAACAAGCTCACATCAAACATTTGTTGTCGGAAATTCAGACCGTGTGTACGTGGCATAAGAGTTTCAATTTCTATGCAATCAGGCAGGCCCTTGCACTATATGGTTTTGGTAAATCTGAAGACAAAAATGTGCAGAAAATCTAATAGTGTGTGTGTGGGGCTTAAGAGGCTTTATATCTGACCATTGATGAACCATCATAAAAAGTCACAGATCTGGCCAACGAACCATCATTGGAAGCCTTAGAACTGACGATGAATCATCATAGGAGGCCTCAGATCTGACCATCAATGAATCATGATAAGAGGCTTCAGATCTGACGATCCCAAATCAGTCCATCAAACTATCATTGGAGGCCTCAGATCTGACCACCGATGAACCATCATAGGAGGTTCCGGTGCTCAGAGGACTAAGGCAATGCCACACATAGCTTTATTTCTCTCGATGTGCCCATTTGGATGGAGAAATCTTTAATGGTTATTGTGGTCATTGACAGCCATAGCAGACACAGCTACCCAAATACTGGCAGTCACAGGTCAGCTGACAATGTTCCAACAGTCTATGTTTAAATTGACTTTTGTCTAGCTGAGTGGTACCAACAGAGCCATCTATAGCTTGAAATTTGGTCACTTCCGCAGGAAATAGGAGAAACCTGAGAAGAGTCTGACTAGCTTCATATATCCTCCTACATCCCACAGAAATCTTCATACCCATCACACAAAGCCAGACTGGAAGGACCGCATTCCAAGGACGACTCATTGTCACCCGAAGGCAAAGGCTTCCCTCCCTCACCGGGATGAATAACAATACAGTGCTGGGGGTCTCCACTGAGAACACTAGCCAAGAGAAGTCCTCCTGTGCACAGTCCACAAACACAATACAATACAAGTACAGGTACTGAGAATTACACCCCGCAAACAGGACAAGAGAAGTAGTACTGTGCAGAGTCCATACATACAGAATAACAACAGATACCGAGAATTACACCCGGCATAGAGGACCATAGGAGTGGTACTGTGCAGAGTCCATACATACAGAATAAGAACAGATACCAAGAATTACACCCCGCAAACAGGACAAGAGAAGTGGTACTGTGCAGAGTCCATACATACAGAATAAGAACAGGTACTGAGAATTACACCCAACATACAGGACAAGAGAAGTAGTACTGTGCAGAGTCCATACATACAGAATAAGAACAGATACCGAGAATTACACCCAACATACAGGACAAGAGAAGTAGTACTGTGCAGAGTCCATACATACAGAATAAGAACAGATACCGAGAATTACACCCGGCATAGAGGACAAGAGTAGTGGTACTGTGCAGAGTCCATACATACAGAATAAGAACAGATACCAAGAATTACACCCGGCATACAGGACAAGAGTAGTGGTACTGTGCAGAGTCCTTACATACAGAATAAGAATAGATACCAAGAATTTCACCCGACATACAGGACAAGAGAAGTGATACTATGCAGAGTCCATACATACAGAATAAGAACAGATACCGAGAATTACACCCACCATAGAGGACAAGAGAAGTAGTACTGTGCAGAGTCCATACATACAGAATAAGAACAGATGCTGAGAATTACACCCGGCATGTGCAGAGTCCATACATATAGAATAAGAACAGATACCGCGAATTACACCCGGCATACAGGACAAGAGAAGTGGTACTGTGCAGAGTCCATACATATAGAATAAGAACAGATACCGAGAATTACACCCGGCATACAGGACAAGAGAAGTAGTACTGTGCAGAGTCCATACATACAGAATAAGAACAGATACCGAGAATTACACCCACCATAGAGGACAAGAGAAGTGGTACTGTGCAGAGTCCATACATATAGAATAAGAACAGATACTGAGAATTACACCCGGCATGTGCAGAGTCCATACGTATAGAATAAGAACAGATACCGAGAATTACACCCGGCATACAGGACAAGAGAAGTAGTACTGTGCAGAGTCCATACATACAGAATAAGAACAGATACCGAGAATTACACCCACCATAGAGGACAAGAGAAGTAGTACTGTGCAGAGTCCATACATACAGAATAAGAGCAGATACAGAGAATTGCTGTTTTGCATTATTTAAGTTTTATAAAGTTTTGTAAAGTTTTTTTTATTTCCCCTTTTTTCTGTTTGTTTCCCCCCTCCCCTCCCCCGACCCCCAGTTCTCTGTCCCCCCCCCCCCCCCCTATAATCAGAGAAGATGTTTGCTGGATGTTCAGTATGGAGAGTGACACAGGGGTGGGGGAGGGGACACAGGGACAGTGGAGGGGACACGGACCTCCACCCCCCTCCCTTCCCTGTGCAGGACAAAGCAGCAGAGGAGAGGGGGGAGGGGGGCTCTGTAGGGGGTCTATAGAAGTGCATCTGAGCTATGTGCATGTGTATAGGGGGCAGGCCGGAGAGAGCCCCCCAGCCCTCAGCATCCAACACAGGAATGGAAATGGCCCTATAGTCATGGATATGGAGCTGCAGGGGACTGCTGACTATTCCCCAGTGTGTGTGTTATGTGTGTACAACTCCTGCCCGGCCACACCGCCATTCCTAGCATTTCCTCCCTTCTACAGGATTCTACAGGATTGGGACATTGTAACAACTGACTTTCATTTAGTTACACTTTTAAAAAAAAGAATTATCACTGTGTTCACTGTCTCTACATCTACGATCCTCAGATCGATTAAAAAAATGATTCGGTTCCCAGGGCCTGCGCTGATCAATACATTTGCTGGTCACTCTTTGTATATCAGCTCCAGAGATTGATAAAAAAATCATCAATAATAAAAAACGAATCAATAATACAAAAAAGAATCAGTCCATCTTTACATATTAGCCCCCAGCAGCTACGCTAATCAATACATTCTCCGGTCATTCTTTATACATCGATCCCCCAGCAGCTGCGCAATATAAAAAAACTAAAAAAAAAAATCGCTGGTTGCTCTTTAGACATCATGGGATCGAAAAAATAATGAATAAATCCACATTTATATATCAGCCTCAGCAGCTACACTGATCAATAAATTCACTGATTATTCTTTATACATTGGCTCCTCGGATACTCAAAAAAAAAACCAATAATCGGTCTGTCTTTCTATATCAATCCCGGTGGCTACGCTAAATAATAAATTCACAGCTCAATCTTTATACTTCGAGGTCCCCAGATCCATACAAAAAGTCTGTCTCTATATATCGTCCCTAGCAGCTACACTGATCAATAAATTCACAGCTCAGTCTTTATATATTGGAGGCTCGGATCAATAAAAAAATGAATCAGTCCATCTCTATATTACTACCCCAATGGCTACACTGATCAATCAAATTCACTGGTCAATCTTTATACATCAGTTCCTGGGATCAGTAATCGATCTTTAAATATCCGTTCCAACAGCTACACTGATCAATAAATTCACTGATCAGTCTTCCTACATCAGCAGCTGTGGGGATCAATAAAAAAAAAATCACAGATTGATCTTTATATATCAGCCCCAACAGCTATGCTGGTCGATAAATTCACCGGTCAATCTCTATACATCGGCATCAATGAAAAAATGAATTGGTCTGTTATATATATATATATATATATATATATATATATATATATATATATATATATATGTGTGTGTGTGTGTGTGTGTGTGTGTGTATATAGATAGATAGATATCAGTCCATATCTATATAATAGCTCCAGTGACTACTTTGATCAATAAAGTGACCGGTAAGTCATCCTGCAGCTGCATCATTCAATTAAAAAAAAAAATCACAGATCGATCTTTATATATCAACCACAGTGGCTACACTGATCAATAAATTCACTGGTCAGTCTTCCTACATCAGCAGCTATGGGAATCAATACAAAAAAATCACAGATCGATCTTTATATATCAGCCACAGTGGCTACACTGATCAATAAATTCACTGGTCAGTCTTCCTACATCAGCAGCTATGGGAATCAATACAAAAAAAATCACCGATCGATCTTTATATATCAGCCACAGTGGCTACACTGATCAATAAATTCACTGGTCAGTCTTCCTACATCAGCAGCTATGGGAATCAATACAAAAATCACTGATCAATCATTATACTGTATATCAGCCACAGTGGCTACACTGATCAATAAATTCACTAGAGGCCTACATCAGCAGCTATGGGGATCCAAAAAAAATAAATCACTGATCGATCTTTATATATCGGCCACAGTGGCTACACTGATCAATAAGTTCACTGGTCAGTCTTCCTACATCAGCAGCTATGGGAATCAATACAAAAAAATCACCGATCGATCTTTATATATCAGCCACAGTGGCTACACTGATCAATAAATTCACTGGTCAGTCTTCCTACATCAGCAGCTATGGGAATCAATACAAAAAAATCACCGATCGATCTTTATATATCAGCCACAGTGGCTACACTGATCAATAAATTCACTGGTCAGTCTTCCTACATCATCAGCTATGGGAATCAATACAAAAATCACTGATCAATCATTATACTGTATATCAGCCACAGTGGCTACACTGATCAATAAATTCACTGGTCAGTCTTCCTACATCAGCAGCTATGGGAATCAATACAAAAAAATCACCGATCGATCTTTATATATCAGCCACAGTGGCTACACTGATCAATAAATTCACTGGTCAGTCTTCCTACATCAGCAGCTATGGGAATCAATACAAAAAAATCACCGATCGATCTTTATATATCAGCCACAGTGGCTACACTGATCAATAAATTCACTGGTCAGTCTTCCTACATCAGCAGCTATGGGAATCAATACAAAAATCACTGATCAATCATTATACTGTATATCAGCCACAGTGGCTACACTGATCAATAAATTCACTAGAGGCCTACATCAGCAGCTATGGGGATCCAAAAAAAATAAATCACTGATCGATCTTTATATATCGGCCACAGTGGCTACACTGATCAATAAGTTCACTGGTCAGTCTTCCTACATCAGCAGCTAAGGGAATCAATAAAAAAAAAATCACTGATCGATCTTTATATATCAGCCACAGTGGCTACACTGATCAATAAATTCACTGATCAGTCTTCCTACATCATCAGCTATGGGAATCAATAAAAAAATCACTGATCAATACTTATATATCAGCCACAGTGGCTACACTAATAACTAAAAAATTCAGCGATCGATCCTTATACATCAATGGTGCGGATTGATTAAAAAATAAATAAATCACTGATTGATTGTTACTTATTATCCCCCAGTGTCTACACTGATCAATAAATTCACTATTTGATCTTTATAGATTGGCGGAGGCGGAGTTAAGGAAGTGTAGGCGGGGTTAAAGAGCGGCCAATTCACAATCCAACCATCCTGTAGTCGCATGACCGCCATTGTTTGGGGATAACGTGGGGCGGGGCCCCCAGCAACTGAAAACCTTCTGACCTATCCAGTCGTTCTATTCCTCAAAAAAAAAAAAAAAAAAAAAAAAAAAAAAAAAAAAAAGATCGCCGAGAATGCGATCATCGAAGGCTCGGCCATACTCCATGCGACTCTGACGCTGGATCCTACCTGTTTTTTTTTTTTCTTTTAATTACTTTTTAGAGTCTTGCTGTATAAGCGCCTCAATGAACGTGGTGAAAACACATCCAAAACAGAAAACTCTTTTAAAAAAGTAACAAGAAAAAAAATTTAAAAGGTAAAAAACTTAATAAAATAAACTTCAAAAAGTAAAAAAAAACTAAAAAAAAACCTTCAAAAAGTAAAAAAAAATCTAAAAATAACAAAAATAAACAATGCAATTTTTGATCACGCTGTAGAGTAACTGAATGTTGGTGACGGAGGAATTCGGTGTCCAGCGCACTGAAATTTTTTTTTTTTTCACCTTTTTCAGTTTTCCAGTCTAAGCACTTCAAAGAACGTGGTGAAAACACATCAAAAAAGTAAAAAAAAAATCAAAAAAGTGAAAAAAATTAAACGCTTCAAAGAACGTGGTGAAAACACATAAAAAAAAAAAGAAAAAAAAATCAAAAAAGTGATTTTTTTTTTTAAAAGACACTTTAAAAAGGTTCTAAATCTAAAAATAACTGAAAAAATAAATCTGACAGCAGTTTTCGATCACGCTGCGGAGTGAGTAACTGAGCAAAAGTAAGTGATGGAGGAATTGGTTATCCAGCATGCTGGAAAATGTTTGTACGCTGAATACTACCTGTTTTTTTTTTTTTTATTAGCTATTAGAGTTTTTCTGTCTAAGTGCCTTTAGGAATGCAGTTTAAATACATCAAAAAAGAAAAAAAAATTCAGAAAAGTTAGAAAATAACTTTAAAAAGGTTTAAAAGCAGGTGACGGAGGAATCTGGTGTCCAGAACACTGGAAAATGGTTATACGCTGGATCCTACCTTGGTTTGTTTTTTAATTACCTTTTAGAGCTTTCCTGTGCTTGAAAGAACATGGTGACAACGCATTAAAAAAAAAAAATCTAAAAAAAAAAAGTTAAAAAAGGTTAAAAAAAATCTAAAAAGTAAAAAAAGCTAAAAAAAACTAGCTAAGGTTAAATAAAATTATAAAAAATACACTGGATCCTACCTGTTTTTTTTTTTTTAATTATTATTATTACCTTTTAGATTTTTCCTGTCTAAGTGCCTTAAAAAATGTTGTGAAAACACATAAAGAAAGAAAAAATAAAATAAAAAATACAAAGAAATGAAAAAAAAAACTTTAAAAAAGGTTAAAAAATCTAAAAATAACAGAAAAAAAACCCCTGACAGCAATTTTCGATCGTAGGTGACGGAGGAATCTGGTGTCCAGATTGCTGGAAAATGTTTTTATGCTGGATCCTACCTGTTTATTTTTTAAATGACCTTTGTTGTTGTTTTCTTATTAGTTTTCCTGTCGATGTGCCTTAAAAAAACACGGTGAAAACACAAAAGTAAAGGTCGGAGCTCCGCCCACTCTTTATTTTTATCCCAGTGGCTTTCTTTCTTTATTTTTTATTTTCTTTGTTTATTTTTTATTTCATTCTCTTTTTTTTGTTCTCTTTGTTTACATTTTAATGATTTTGTTTCAAACTTTTGCTACTTTTTTGTTACTTTGTTGTCAGCTTTGTTACTTTATCTCTTTCCTGATTCCTACTTCTCTGCCCCCTGCCCCCGATAGATGAAGACATTGTCCTTTCTAGGTTCTGTAGAAGTCTTCTCATAGAAAGGTATGTTAGCCTGAAGAGCTTGCAATCTACAAAAAAAAAAAAAAAGGAGATTAAGCAGATTAGATAGAGAGATAAAGGAGCACATCAAGTTGTTTTGGAAGTGGAAGGAGGCTCAGGTGAGGGGTCTGGGGCTCTCAGGCACAGCAAGGGTTAAGTGTCCCAGTTGGAAGGGTGGATGGGTGGGGTCTTTCTTGTGATTGGCTGGAAGGCTCCTGGGGGCAAGGGGGAGTTTAAAGCACTCAAGGGGGGTGGAAGAAAGAGGAAAGTAAGGAGGAGGAGGAGGAGAGGACTGAGCACCTGCTGGATGGAGAGTCCTGAGCTGTATTCCCTAAAGGACAGGGGCCAACAGGCCCAACTAGGGGCCCCGCACATGCAGCACCAGCAGGATAGGGGACCCCAGATTCAGGCAGGGGCCCCGCACATTCAGATTCCTCAGGATTGGTGCTCCCAGCTTCAGAGAAGAAGTCCACAACTCCAAAGCCACCATGAGACTGATCCCTACATACAGCCAAGGGGCCACAGCATGCATCCCTACCAGGACTGGGGCTCTCAGCAAGACAGGGGATCGGAGCGGCCAAGTCACAAGGACAGGGGCCCCCAATCCCCTCCAAGGGTTACCCGTACGCAGGATCGAGGACCAATATTCCAGACTCTAGACCGGGGCCCTCAGATGCACTTAGAGGCCCCTCAGAGCAAAGCCTACCAGGACTGGGGGACACAGATGCACATACCACAGGAAAGGGGCCCTTATATACAATCAATGGCCCTGCACATCCTGCAGTCCCTGGACAAGGACCAACAACTGCAGAAGCCACTGGAAAGGGGGCCCTATATGCAGCTGGGAGCCCCACACATCCAGTGTCCCCAAGACAAGGACCAACAGATGCAGGAACCACTGGAAAGGGGCCCCTTTATACAAGGGGCCCCAAACATTCAGCAGCCCCAAGACGAAGAGCAGCAAGTTCAGAAATCGCAAGAAAAGGGCCCATTTATGCAGCCAGGGGCTTCACACACTCAACATCCTCAGGACAAGGACCAGCAGCTACATAAACCACTGGAAAGGGGCCCCTTTATGCACATGGGCTCCCCACACATACAACATCCCCAGGACAAGGACCACCAACTACAGAAACCCCCAGAAAGGGGCCCCTTTATGCAACTGGGGTCCACACACATCCAACCTCCCCAGGACAAGGACTACCAGCTGCAGAAACCCCTGGAAAGGGGCTCCTTTACGCAACTGGGGTCCCCACACATCCAACATCCCCAGGACAAGGACCACCAGCTGCAGAAACCACCGGAAAGGGGCTCCTTTACGCAACTGGGGTCCACACACATCCAACATCCCCAGGACAAGGACCACCAACTGCAGAAACAACTGGAAAGGGGCTCCTTTACGCAACTGGGGTCCCCACAAATACAACATCCCCAGGACAAGGACCAGCAACTGCAGAAACCACTGGAAAGGGGACCCTTTACGCAACTGGGGTCCCCACACATCCAACACCCCCAGGACAAGGACCAGCAACAGGACACACCACAAGAGAGCGATCCCCAGCCTCACTCTTACCAAGGCCAAGAATTGCAGCCCCCAAAAGACAAGGGGCCCCAGCAGGCCAAGGAGAAGCCCCCCCAGAAGGAGAAGGGCTCCAGCAGTGGCCCTCCTATAGTGAAGCGCCCCATGAATGCCTTTATGGTGTGGTCCAGTGAAGAAAGGAAGAGGGTGTCCGTCCAGTATCCCAAAATGCACAATTCAGAGATCAGCCGGAGGTTGGGGGAGGTCTGGAGGGGTCTCACCGAGGAGGACCGGAGACCCTTCCGGGAGGAAGCCAAGAGACTGCGGGTCCAGCACGCCCGGGACCACCCAGGGTACAAATACACCCCTCGCAAGAAGAAGAAGATGGAGCCAATCAACAAGGTTCCCCAAATACCCCCTCCACCATCTGTACCCCCAAAACCATCACTGGAGGAACCCCAACCCCAGCCCCAGTTCCATCACCAGCTCCAACCTCAGCCTAGAGCCCCGCAAGAGGAGGAGAAGGCGTACCAATACAACACTTACCAGGACCCCTACAGGTGAGTACCAAGATTGTAACCCCCTCACAGATAATGCTGCACCCCATAAGTTATTCCCACCCCCTACTGCACCCCATAAATTACTCCTATCCCCCACTGCCCCCAATAAATTGCACCCCCATAATTTACTTAGATGCCCTACTGCCCCCCATAAATGACACTTTAGTCCTACTGCCCCCCCCCCCCATAAATTGTACCCTTACAATCAGGATTTCTTGCCAAGGTTACCACAATTCATTGATCTAACGTAGACCCCAACATTGGCTACACACACGGTCCAATTCTGTGCCAACCCGCTGGTCCAATGGCATGGTAGGGCTTCCATAGGGTTGTATGTGGGGGGGCTTGTTTATCAGCTAACACCCTAGGGGTCACCATACACCTGACTCTACAAATGTTGTACAATCAATTTCACCTAAACGATGCAATATGAGGACCTACCTAATCTGTATCCAATCAGGAAAGACCTTCACTATGAACTTTTTGGTAGATGTAAAGGAGATTGTACAACCAGATTGTAATGTGTGTGTGGTGAGCTTTAAGCTGGCCATATATCTTGCAGTCTGAACGTGCAATCTCTAATCAATCTCCTTTTTTAGACTCCACCAAGACTAACCTTAACAATCCAACCAATTTTGTGGTCAGGTAGGTTCTCCTACTACATAATTGTTGGTGGATCTAAAGAAGATTGTAACTTTTTTGTGTAGTGAGCTTTAGGTCTACCAACAATGTAGTATAAGGGTCTGCACACCTGGGTACAAATTGAAGGGAGATTGTACAATCAGATTGTATGGTGTATGGCCAGCTGAAAACGCTTATGACGTCCTTCCTCCTGACCTTTTGTGTGAATGCAAAATTTTTATTTCTGTTTTTGGATAGAGAATTGCTGCCCGAGTCCTGCTAAGGAGGTTTCCCCGTCATTTCCTGTCCCAGTGACACTAACAGGAAGTGAAAGAAAATATCTACAGATCCCCCTCTTGTCACAGGAACAGGTGTCCCCACTGGAGATTTCCATTCACTTCCTGTTGTGGTGACAACTTTAACATTTTTAGATTGCTTTATGTCTTGTTGACAATGGTCACCGGAACAGACACTAATCACTAATTCTCCCTAACCGGGACACCCCCCATGCAAAACTTAAAAAAATAAATAAATTTGCCTTTACCTACACTTTAATGCTTAAAGCTGATATTTAGTCTGCTTGTATCTTGCCTTTCTTCTGCCCCTGATCAACATAATTGAAGTTTTCAATATAACCTTTCCATTCTTTACATACCGTATTTTAGTCCCTGTGATGTCATCACTGGGTCACCTTGCTTCTCTATGCAAGGATACATCATGGCTGGTGGGAAGCACTGTACATATCTTCCTGATAGACACACCACATATTGGTGCTGAGCCTCCATAACTGAAAGCCAATGAATGATAGGGGCGGGACAGGGACAGTCTCTGCCTGACTTACTATGTGTCATTTGCCCTCAATCAGCACTATGCATTGTAATGGGGCAGGCAGCTTGTCAGCCAGTACCATAGCAATGAATGATGACCTCACCCTCCCCCATCAGTCACCTCCCCCCCCCAATCCGTTCGCATGAGAGGTCTCCCCCCTCCCCCATCGGTTTGCATGAGAGTCCCCCCCCCCCATCTGTCCGCATGAATGTGTCCCCCCCCCTCCCCTATCTGTCCGCATGAGTGTCCCCCCCCCTCCCCTATCTGTCCGCATGAGTGTCCCCCCCCCTCCCCTATCTGTCCGCATGAGTGTCCCCCCCCTCCCCTATCTGTCCGCATGAGTGTCCCCCCCCTCCCCTATCTGTCCGCATGAGTGTCCCCCCCCCTCCCCTATCTGTCCGCATGAGTGTCCCCCCCCCTCCCCTATCTGTCCGCATGAGTGTCCCCCCCCCTCCCCTATCTGTCCGCATGAGTGTCCCCCCCCTCCCCTATCTGTCCGCATGAGTGTCCCCCCCCTCCCCTATTTGTCCGCATGAGTGTCCCCCCCCTCCCCTATTTGTCCGCATGAGTGTCCCCCCCCCTCCCCTATCTGTCCGCATGAGTGTCCCCCCCCTCCCCTATCTGTCCGCATGAGTGTCCCCCCCCTCCCCTATCTGTCCGCATGAGTGTCCCCCCCCTCCCCTATCTGTCCGCATGAGTGTCCCCCCCCTCCCCTATCTGTCCGCATGAGTGTCCCCCCCCTCCCCTATCTGTCCGCATGAGTGTCCCCCCCCTCCCCTATCTGTCCGCATGAGTGTCCCCCCCCTCCCCTATCTGTCTGCATGAGTGTCCCCCCCCTCCCCTATCTGTCTGCATGAGTGTCCCCCCCCTCCCCTATCTGTCCGCATGAGTGTCCCCCCCCTCCCCTATCTGTCCGCATGAGTGTCCCCCCCCCTCCCCTATCTGTCCGCATGAGTGTCCCCCCCCTCCCCTATCTGTCCGCATGAGTGTCCCCCCCCCTCCCCTATCTGTCCGCATGAGTGTCCCCCCCCCTCCCCTATCTGTCCGCATGAGTGTCCCCTCCCCTCCCCTATTTGTCCGCATGAGTGTCCCCCCCCCCCCCTCCCCTATTTGTCCGCATGAGTGTCCCCCCCCCCTCCCCTATCTGTCCGCATGAGTGTCCCCCCTCCCCTATCTGTCCGCATGAGTGTCCCCCCTCCCTATCTGTCCGCATGAGTGTCCCCCCCCTCCCCTATCTGTCCGCATGAGAGTCTCCCCCCCCCCCCCCCATATGTTCACATGAGGTTCCCCCCCCCCATCCGTTCATACGAGGTCCCCCCCCCCCCATCCGTTCATACGAGGTCCCCCCCCCTCAATCTGCTTTGCATGAGAAGTTCCCCCCCTTTCCCCATCTGTTGGCATGAGAGGTTTCCCCATCCGTTAGCATTGGTGCCCCCCCATCCCCCATTTGTTTGCATGATGGCCCCCCCCCCCCCCCCCCCCAGTAGAGTTCCCTTTTTCCGGCAGCTTGGCAGGTCCTGTATGCTGGGGGTGGTCCTGCTATGGTGTGGGCGGGTGGCACCATAACAATGAATGACTCCCTGGCCCTAGAGCTCCATTGGTTGTTATGGTGCTGGCGGCCGCCCCTCTGTACCATGGCAACCCCTTTTGTGGTGTGAAAATACCTGTCAAAGTGTGTCTTAGCTATATTCTTAGCACCCCGGGTGAGAAACCTTTGTACTAAATCCTCAGAGTAGTGTAGATCTTCTAAGGTGAAGGACTCACAGGTGTCCTAAAATTGCAATAATGTATCTCTATGGTGACCAGCATCGGGAGAAGATACTTTTGTTATAACTTTAGAACAATCACAAATTCTTCAAGATCTCCATTTCTCTGAGGATGGGTTGGGACTGTATATTGTCATTGCAGCATGCCTGGGACAAGGGTGGGCAGAAGGGGAGGCTGCCCTGGGCGCAGTGTGTATTGTAGGGATGGGGGCACCATAAGTTCCTTCTACTATAAGACTGAGAGGAGTATTGACGGTGACATCGCTACTTCTGTTAGCTCAGTGCTGGAAACGGCAAGGAGAGGAGCCATCTTTGCCCTGGATACTGGATGATATTGTCCTTTTTATGGAAATCTTGCTAACCAATAACCTTCTTTCTCTCTCACAGTTACGTGCCGTACCCTGCCCCGATCAAGACGGAACCGTTCTACCCCACCGTCACCGACGTTTCGGCACTCTATGGCCTTGGACTCTACGATTACGGTGAGCGGAGGGGGATCCATCCTCAGGTTCACTATCAGACGGTGGAGGTGGAGAGCGGGGGGTCCCTCACCAGCCTGTGACCAGCAGGGGCGGTCTCTTGGAGCCTACTGGATCATACAGGTCCCTCCCACGAGGGGGGAAACCGAACGTCCCATCCTTTCCCAGGAGCTCTGTAGGTCTCGCTGAGGACCGTCGTGGAATAGAAGTGGTGAATACGACCAATGATCTCCGTCTCTAGACAGTGCGTCCGATCCTGTAGAGTTGTCTAGTTGGGGCCCCATTATAGGGACCGCTGTGAACACATTTTTAGGGGGGGGTTTGCTGATCCCTTGTGGACTATACCATCAGAGAATGTTCCTACATAGACACTCCTCATGGGAGGGTACCATATGGCCGCAGTCTTGTACACTGTTTACTGATTGTCTGTCTAGATTTTTATGAATATTTTGTATTTTTGTTAGTGAAATATTAAATGTTTTTTTTTCTTTTTTTTTATTTGTGTCAGAATTTTGTTACTTTCATTGTCCAGTAGGGATGAGCTTTATATTTGTCGTAAACTGAACATTATGGGGCGTTCGCGCCAAATTTGAGCGCAGCGTAACGCCCCATAATGCACTGCGGGAGCTCAGTGCTTTGCTGCATGATGATTGGCCAAAGCATGCACCATGACCTGCGTGCTTTGGCCAATCCCAGTGTCCTCAGCTAAGAGAGCCATAATTGGCCAAAGGCATGGTGCCTTTGGCCAATCATGGCTCAGGGGGACTAAGTCCACACCCCACACTATATAAGGCTGCCTGCACATCGGCCCTGTGTAGTGTGTTGGCGTGGATGGAGAGAGAGTGTCATTTTAGATTGAGCAGGCAGGTTATTCAGTTAGCTGCAGTGTATTTAATATCTATCTATCTCCGCTGCATCCAGTTTAGCTGGATCTGACTGCAGGCCATTCCTGGTGTACTTTTTCTAATATACTTTAGGTGGTGTACACAATACATACAGTGCACCCATAGTTGCTATTAGACTTCTGGTGGTGTACATAATACCGTTCACCCCTAGTGCAGTTGCTACTACTTTTCTGGTGGTGTACACAATACATACAGTGCACCTATAGCCGTTATTACACTTCTGTTGGTGTACACAGTACCGTGCACCCGTAGTGCAGTTGCTACTACTTATCTGGTGGTGTAAACAGTACACAATACATACAGTGCACCCATAGTTGCTATTAGACTTCTGGTGGCGTACATAATACCGTTCGCCCCTAGTGCAGTTGCCACTACTTTTCTGGTGGTGTACACAGCACACAATACAGTGTAGTATGGTCTTGCTAAACAAAATTTACAGCATGTCCGGAAAGGCCACTAAGGAGAGGCAGATGCTCACAGGCCACTAAAAGAGGGCAAGCAGGCTCTGTGTCTACAGTCGACAGTACTGGCTGTGGACAAAGTGCATCCTCAGCACGTGCCATGGGGCACGCTTGTCCTTTTTTTTTTTTTTTCTGCAGCTGGCCGTGTTATTGAGCCACAACATGCAGCAGAGTTGGTGGAGTGGATAACAAAGCCGTCCTCATCCTCCTCATTCTCTGTCACTCAGGCTCAGAGTAGTTTGCCTGGCAAAGCGGCCTATTCCATCGGCTCCATGTCAACAGTCACTCCTTCCCTAGCCCCACAATCATGCACGGAGGAGTCCCCCGAACTATTCAACCACAGTGTCAGGTACATGCTCCAGGAGGATGCGCAGCGATTTGAAGGCTCCGATGATGGTACCCAGGTTGATGAAGGGAGTAACGTGAGCCTAGAGAGAGGGGGTGCCCAAGAAGGTCAAGAAACTGGCAGTCATGTTCCCCCAGCTGCAGCATACTGCCAAATTTGCTCCAGTGACGAGGAGGGAGGGGTTGATGAGGTCACTGACTCTACTTGGGTGCCTGATAGAAGAGGAGGCACATCTCCAACGACGCAGGATGCCTCCAGGGGGCAGCTTAAGGGCAGCCACCCTATTGCATAACACCACAGAGCTAAGCAGGTGCAGGGCGCTGATGACTCCCTGCATATTTTGAAAAGTTCTATAGTGTGGGCCTTATTTGACACGTGTGCAGCAGATTGCACCATTGCTGTTTGCAACATATGTCTGAAGCGTATCAGGCGTGGCCAAAACAGCACCCGCTTGGGCACCACATGCTTGACAAGACATATGACGACCTCCCATGCAGTCCGTTGGCAACAGTACTTAAAAGACCCACATCAAAGAACAACCGGACCTCTCCTTGCTCCTCATCAGCTGGCATCTGAAACCCCACTATACCTCCAGTCCTCTCAGAAACCTTCACTGAGAGGAATGAAGGTATAGAAATAGGTGTCCCAAGTACTTGCGGCCAATCTGCTAGCGGTACACCAACATCCGATTTTAGCAGGCAAATTTCCCTACCCCAGTTGCTAAACCATCAAAAGAAATTCGGTCTCAGACATCCACATGCTCAGCGTCTGAATGCTACCTTGGCCAAATTGCTAGCACTGCAACTGCTGCCTTTTCAGCTGGTAGACTCTGTCCCTCTGTGAATTTGTGGAATGTGCGGTACCTCAGTGGCAGGTTCCCAAACGCCATTTCTTTTCACGGAAGGCCATTCCGGCTCTCTACCAGCATGTGGAAGGCAATGTCTTGCCCTCGTTGGACAGGACGGTCAGCAGTGGGGTGCATATTACCGCTGACTCATGGTCCAGCAGGCATGGACAGGGATGTTACTTTTCTTTCACGGCGCACTGGGTAACTCTGCTGGCAGCTGGGAAGGATGCAGGACAGGGTTCAGTATTGTTGAAGCTTGTTCCGCCACCATCCCCCCAAAATGCTAGTAGTGGTGATTCTGCAACAAATCTCTCCTCCACAACCTCCTCTTCTTCTTCCTCGATGGCCTCTTCCTCTGCAGATTTGTCCTCTGAACCAGCGGTGCTCCATAGGCGTTAAAGGGGCTACACAAGCACTCAGGCAAAAAGATGCCATGCGGTGCTTGATTTGGTCTGCTTGGGGGACAAGAGCCAAACTGGGGCAGAGATTCTGGCAGCTCTGCAGGAGCAGGCTCAGAGGTGGTTGATGCCACGCCAGCTTCAGCTAGGAATGGTTGTATGCGACAATGGCACCAACCTCCTCTCCGCCCTCCGACAGGGACACTTGAACCATGTTCCCTGTTTGGCTCACGTGCTGAATTTGGTGGTGCAGCGGTTCTTGAGCAGGTACCCGGGCTTACAGGATCTCCTGAGGCAGGCCAGGAAAGTCTGTGTGCATTTCCGCTGGTTATATAATGCCAGTGCTAGGCTGGTTGACATTCAAAGCGAGTGCAACCTGCCCAAGAATCGCCTCATTTGTGACATGCCCACCAGGTAGAACTCAACGTTGGCAATGCTGCAGCGGCTGCACATGCAGCAGAGGGCCATCAATGAGTACCTGTGCGAGTATGGCACCAGGACAAGGTCAGGGGAGCTTGGCTTTTTTTTCGCCACGCCAGTGGTTACTGATCAAAGATGCATGCACTGTCCTGTCACCATTTGAGGAGGCCACAAGGATGGTGAGAAGTGACAGTGCATGCATCAGTGATACTGTCCCTCTTGTCTTCGTGTTGGAGCACACGCTTTGTGGAATAAAAGACAGGGCACTTGAGGCAGAACAGCGGGAGGAAGAGGAGGACTTCCTTACCTCTCAAGGCCCCTTTTATTCAGATAGTATTCCTGCGTGCCCATCGATCACACATGAAGAAGAAGAAGAGGAGGAGGATTGTGTCAGCATGGAGGTGGAGGATAACACTCAGCATCAGCAGAAGTCTTCAAGGGATCGTTTTCAGTCCCCAGAAACCCATGGAGTTGTACGTGGCTGGGAGGAGGTGGTTGAGGATTATGTGATCCTTAGTGACCCAGAGGACTCAGGATCGAATGCCTCTGCAAACTTACGCTGCATGGCCTCCCTGATCCTGCAAAGCCTTCGAAAGGACCCTAGGATTCGTGGTATCAAGGAGAGGGATCATTACTAGCTGGCAACCCTTCTTGATCCACGTTACAAGGGTAAGGTTGCGGACCTTATCTTGCCTTCGCAGAGGGAGCAGAGGATGAAACATCTTCGGGAGGCCTTGCAGAAAGGTTTGTGCACAGCGTTTCCAGAGACTGGAAGGTTACAATTTCCTGGTGCTGGACAACGTGTTGCTGAGGCTTCATTCAGTCACAGAGAGAGCAGTGGTGGAGAATGTGGCCGGCTGACCGATGCCTTCAGGCAATTCTTCATTCCTCAGTGCCAAGGTCTGATCAGTTCCAGCAACCATTGCCAGTGTCTGAATTACATGGTGCAGGAATATCTAGGGGCAAGATCAGACTTGGAGACCTTTCCAACAGAACATACACTGAGTTACTGGGTCTTGAGGATGGACCACTGGCCAGAGCTTGCTCAATATGCAATTGAGCTACTGGCCTGTCCTGCATCCAGCGTCCTTTCTGAATGCACATTCAGTGCTGCTGGAGGCCGTTTAACCACTTGCCGACCGCGCTATAGGCGAATGACGCCTGCAGCATGGTTGGATAACTCTGGGAGGGTGTACAGTGACGTCCTCCCAGAATCCCGCTCTTGCGCGCCCCCTGGGGCGTGCACCGCATCACGGATCAGGGTAAACGGCCGCTGATATCGGCTGTTTACCATGTGATCGCTCCGTCAAATGACGGAACGATCACTAGTAAACAAACCGGCGTCATGTCCGGTTCCTCTATCCCCTCTCTGTACAGATCTGTACAGTGCGAGGGGAGAGGGGGAGAGATCAGTGGCAGTAGTGCTGTGGGCTGGATGTGTAGTGCCCACAACGCTGATATGTGCCCATTGCAGCCAGCCATCCATCCATACCCAGCAATCAATGCTCAGCATACCCATCTATACTCACTCGCCCATCCATACTCAGCATACTCATCCATCCATCCATACCCAGCCATCCATACTCAGCATACTCATCCATCCATACCCAGCCATCCATGCTCAGCATACCCATCCATACTCACCCATCCATACTCAGCATGCTCAGCCATCCATACTCATGCATCCATCCATGCTCAGCCATCCATACTCGGCATACTCAGCCATACATACTAAGCATACCTATCCATACTCAGCATACCCATCCATACTCACCCATCCATACTCAGCATACTCATCCATCCATCCATGCTCAGCCATCCATACTCAGCATACTCATCCATCCATCCATGCTCAGCCATCCATACTCAGCATACTACGCCATACATACTAAGCATACCCATCCATACTCAGCATACTCATCCATCCATTCATGCTCAGCCATCCATACTCAGCATACTCATCCATCCATGCTCAGCCATCCATACTCAGCATACTCATCCATCCATTCATGCTCAGCCATCCCTACTCAGCATACTCATTCATCCATCCATGCTCACCCATCCACACTCAGCATACTCAGCCATCCATCCATGCTCAGCCATCCATACTCAGCATACTCGTCCATCCATCTATACTCAGCATACCCATGCATACTCAGCATACTCATCCATCCATCCATGCTCAGCCATCCATACTCAGCATACTCATCCATCCATCCATGCTCAGCCATCCATACTCAGCATACCCATCCATACTCAGCATACTCAGCCATCCATTCAGGGGCGTAACTACCACCATAGCGACCCATGCGGGCGCTATGGGGCCCGCAGCCGAGTGGGGCCCAGTGAGGATAAGAGCACCGCCGGCACAGTCTCCCAGCCAGGGGAAGAGAGAGGAAAGGAAGAGGCGAGCTATCCGTATCAGCAGAGAGCTGAATTGCCCGATGTAAGAGCTTTCATTAGAACTTCCAGTGTTCCCGGGGCTCATGTCACATAGCTGCACCTTTTGGCCCGGTGCCTTTGATAGACAGAACGCAGATCCAATGCGGGACATGTGACGTCATCAAAGGCGTCGGGCCAAGAGGTGGGGCTATGTGACGATGAGCCCCGGGAAGACAGGAAATTCAAATGAAAGCTATTACAGCGGGCAATCCCGTTTTCTGCTGATCCGGGTGGCTTGCCTCTTCCTCTGCATAGGTGGGGCTGTATGGGGCACAGGCAGACCAGGCTGCATTGGGCACAGGTCACGCTGCATTGGGCACAGGTCACGCTGTATGGGGCACAGGTCACGCTGCATTGGGCACAGGTCACGCTGTATGTGGCACAGGTCACGCTGTATGTGGCACAGGTCACGCTGCATTGACACTAGGGCAGCTGTGGGGGGGGGGGGGGGGGGGGGCTGTTTGCACGGAGGCCCCATACAACATTTTGCTATGGGGCCCTGCTATTTCTAGTTACGCCCCTGCATCCATCCATGCTCAGCCATCCATACTCAGCATACTCGTCCATCCATCTATACTCAGCATACCCATGCATACTCAGCATACTCATCCATCCATCCATGCTCAGCCATCCATACTCAGCATACTCATTCATCCATCCATGCTCACCCATCCATACTCAGCATACTCGTCCATCCATCTATACTCAGCATACCCATGCATACTCAGCATACTCATCCATCCATCCATGCTCAGCCATCCATACTCAGCATACTCATCCATCCATCCATGCTCACCCATCCACACTCAGCATACTCAGCATACTCATCCATCCATCTATACTCAGCATACCCATCCATACTCAGCATACTCATCCATCCATCCATGCTCAGCCATACATACTCAGCATACTCATCCATCCATCTATACTCAGCATACTCATCCATCCATCCATGCTCAGCCATCCATACTCAGCATACTCATCCATCCATCTATACTCAGCATACTCATCCATCCATCCATGCTCAGCCATCCATACTCAGCATACTCATCCATCCATCCATGCTCACCCATCCACACTCAGCATACTCATCCATCCATCTATACTCAGCATACCCATCCATACTCAGCATACTCATACATCCATCCATGCTCACCCATCCACACTCAGCATACTCAGCCATCCATCCATGCTCAGCCATCCATACTCAGCATACTCGTCCATCCATCTATACTCAGCATACTCATCCATCCATCCATGCTCAGCCATCCATACTCAGCATACTCATCCATCCATCCATGCTCAGCCATCCATACTCAGCATACTCAGCCATACATATTCAGCATACCCATTCATACTCAGCATACTCATCCATCCATCCATGCTCACCCATCCACACTCAGCATACTCATTCATCCATCCATCTATACTCAGCATACCCATTCATACTCAGCATACTCAGCCATCCATCCATGCTCAGCCATCCATGCTCAGCATACTCATCCATCCATCCATGCTCAGCCATCCATACTCAGCATACTTATTCATCCATACTCAGCATACTCGTCCATCCATCTATACTCAGCATACCCATCCACACTCAGCATACTCAGCCATCCATCCATGCTTAGCCATCCATACTCAGCATACTCATCCATCCATCTATACTCAGCATACCCATCCATACTCAGCATACTCATCCATCCATCCATGCTCAGCCATCCATACTCAGCATACTTATTCATCCATACTCAGCATACTCGTCCATCCATCTATACTCAGCATACCCATCCATACTCAGCATACTCATACATCCATCCATGCTCAGCCATCCATACTCAGCATACTCAGCCATACATACTCAGCATACTCATCCATCCATGCTCACCCATCCACACTCAGCATACTCAGCCATCCATCCATGCTCAGCCATTCATACTCAGCATACTCATTCATCCATCCATCCATCTATACTCAGCATACCCATTCATACTCAGCATACTCAGCCATCCATCCATGCTCAGCCATCCATGCTCAGCATACTCATCCATCCATCCTCATCCATCCATCCATGCTCACCCATCCATACTCAGCCATCCATCCATGCTCAGCCATCCATACTCAGCATACTTATTCATCCATATTCAGCATACTCGTCCATCCATCTATACTCGGCATACCCATGCATACTCAGCATACTCATTCATCCATCCATGCTCAGCCATCCATACTCAGCATACTCATCCATCCATCTATGCTCAGCATACCCATGCATACTCAGCATACTCATACATCCATCCATGCTCAGCCATCCATACTCAGCCTTCTCAGCCATACATACTCAGCATACCCATCCATACTCAGCCATCCATACTCAGCATACTCATTCATCCATCCATACTCAGCCATCCATACTCAGCATACTCATTCATCCATCCATGCTCACCCATCCACACTCAGCATACTCAGCCATCCATCCATGCTCAGCCATCCATACTCAGCATACTCATTCATCCATCCATCTATACTCAGCATACCCATTCATGCTCAGCATACTCATCCATCCATGCTCACCCATTCATACTCAGCATACTCAGCCATCCATCCATGCTCAGCATGCTCACCCATCCATACTCATCCATCCATCCATGCTCACCCATCAATACTCAGCATACTCATCCATCCATGCTCAGCCATAAATACTGAGCATACTCATTCATACTCAGCAAATCCATCCATCGATGCTCAGCCATCCATACTCAGCATACTCATCCATCCATCCATGCTCAGCCATCCATACTCATCCATCCATCCATGCTCAGCCATCCATCCTCAGCAATACTCATCCATCCATCCATGCTCAGCCATCCCATCCACCCCCATCCATAATTAGCCATACCCATTCATACTCAGCAATACTCAGCCATACTCAGCCGTACCCAGCCACCCCAGCCATACTCAGCCGTACTCAGTCGTACTCAGTTGTACCCAGCCATAGTCAGCCATACTCAGCCGTACCCAGCCATACTCAGTCGTACCCAGCCATCCCATCTATACTCAGCCATACTCAGCCGTACCCATCCGTACTCAGCCGTACCGGGCCATACTCATTCATGCTCAGCCATCCCCATCCACGGCTCATCTATCCCCATTCATGCTCATCCATGCCACATCAGTTATCATCCATGCCACATCCATGCTACTATAGTGCCTCACAAAAGTGTAATAGGTAGTCAAATTAGATTTTACACTTATGCCCCTAGAACACCTGACGGTGCTCCCTATATGTTGGTCCTCTGTACAGTCAGGTCCATAAATATTGGGACATCGACACAATTCTAATATTTTTGGCTCTATACACCACCACAATGTATTTGAAATGAAACAAACAAGATGTGCTTTAACTGCAGACTTTCAGCTGTAATTTGAGGGTATTTACATCCAAATCAGGTGAACGGTGTAGGAATTACAACAGTTTGTATATGTGCCTCCCACTTTTTAAGGGACCAAAGGTAATGGGACAGATTAACAATCATCCATCAAACTTTCACTTTTTAATACTTGGTTGCAAATCCTTTGCAGTCAATTACAGCCTGAAGTCTGGAACGCATAGACATCACCAGACGCTGGGTTTCATCCCTGGAGATGCTCTGTCGGGCCTCTACTGCAACTGTCTTCAGTTCCTGCTTGTTCTTGGGGCATTTTTCCTTCAGTTTTGTCTTCAGCAAGTGAAATGCATGCTCAATCAGATTCAGGTCAGGTGATTGACTTGGCCATTGCATATCATTCCACTTCTTTCCCTTAAAAAAACTCTTTGGTTGCTTTCGCAGTATGCTTCGGGTCATTGATCTGCACTGTGAAGCGCCGTCCAATGAGTTCTGAAGCATTTTGCTGAATATGAGCAGATAATATTGCCTGAAATACTTCAGAATTCATCCTGCTGCTTTTGTCAGCAGTCACATCATCAATAAATACAAGAGAACCAGTTCCATTGGCAGCCATACATGCCCACGCCATGACACTACCACCACCATCTTTCACTGATGAGGTGGTATGCTTTGGATCATGAGCAGTTCCTTTCCTTCTCCATACTCTTCTCTTCCCATCACTCTGGTACAAGTTGATCTTGGTCTCATCTGTCCATAGGATGTTGTTCCAGAACTGTGAAGGCTTTTTTAGATGTTGTTTGGCAAACTCTAATCTGGCCTTCCTGTTTTTGAGGCTCACCAATGGTTTACATATTGTGGTGAACCCTCTGTATTCACTCTGGTGAAGTCTTTTTTTGATTGTTGACTTTGACACACATACACCTACCTCCTGGAGAGTGTTCTTGATCTGGCCAACTGTTGTAAAGGGTGTTTTCTTCACTGGGGAAAGAATTCTTCGGTCATCCACCACAGTTGTTTTCCATGGTCTTCCGGGTCTTTTGGTGTTGCTGACCCCACCGGTGCATTCTTTCTTTTTAAGGATGTTCCAAACAGTTGATTTGGCCACACCTAATGTTTTTGCTATCTCTCTGATGGGTTTGTTTTTTTTCAAGCCTAATGATGGCTTGCTTCACTGATAGTGACAGCTCTTTGGATCTCATATTGAGAGTTGACAGCAACAGATTCCAAATGCAAATAGCACACTTGAAATTAACTCTGGACCTTTTATCTGCTCCTTGTAAATGGGATAATGAGGGAATAACACACGCCTGGCCATGGAACAGCTGAGCAGCCAATTGTCCCATTACTTTTGGTCCCTTAAAAAGTGGGAGGCACATATACAAACTCTTGTAATTCCTACACCCTTCACCTGATTTGGATGTAAATACCCTCAAATTAAAGCTGAAAGTCTGCAGTTAAAGCACATCTTGTTCGTTTCATTTCAAATCCATTGTGGTGGTGTAAAGAGCCAAAAAGATTAGAATTGTGTCGATGTCCCAATATTTATTGGACCTGACTGTATGTGGCCACGCTGTGGAAAACTCTCACACATGTGGTATCGCCCTACTCAGGAGGAGTAGGAGAATCTATTTTGGGGTGTAATTTTTGGTATGTACATGCTATGTGTTAGAAACATTGTGTAAATAGACAACGTTGTGTAAAAAAAAAATGCGTTTTCATTTTCTTTACACATTTTTCAAAAACTTGTACAAAAAAATGACATGTTCAAAAGACTCGATATGCCTCATAGATTATACGTAGGGTTGTTTTCTTTCCAAAATGGGTTCATTTTTGGGGCGTTTCCATTGTCCTGGTTCTCCAGGGCCTTCAAAAGTGTAAGAGGTAGTCAAGAAATTATATGTGTAATTTATGCTCCAAGAACGTCTGATTGTTGGACCTCTGTATGTGGCCATGCTGTGTAAAAGTCTCACACATGTGGTATCACCGTACTCGGGAGGAATAGTAGAATGTGTTTTGGGGTGTAATTTGTGCTATGCATATGCTGTGTGTGAGAAATAACCTGCTAATATAACAATTTTGTAAAAAAAAATAAAAAAAATCTTGATTTTGCAAAGAATTGTGGGAAAAAATGACAACTTCAAAAAACTCACCATGCATCTTTACTAAATACCTTGGAATGTCTACTTTCCAAAAAGGGGTAATTTGGGGGGTATTTGTACTTTTCTGGCTTGTGTGACAAATTTTGTGTGATCGAGGTGTGATCAATTTTCAGAGATTGGCACCATAGCTCGTGGACTCTATAACTTTCACAAAGACCAAATAATATACATTAATTTGAGTTATTTTTACCAAAGATATGTAGCGGTATAAATTTTGGCCAAAATATATGAAGAAAAATTACTAATTTGCAAAATTTTATAACAGGAACAAAGGAAAATGCATTTCTTTACAGAATTTTCGGTCTTTTTTCTTTTTTAGAGCAAAAAATAAAAAACCCAGCTGTGATTAAATACCACCAAAAGAAAGCTCTATTTGTGTGAAAAAAATACAAAAACTTCATATAGGTACAGTATTACATGACTGAGTAATTGTCATTCAAAATGTGAGAGCACCGAAAGCTGAAAATTGGTCTGGTTAGGAAGGGGGTTTAAGCGCCCAGTGGTCAAGTGGTTAACAGGGGTGCACAATTAAAACTTTTGATCTAATATTTTACAGCACGGCCCGTTCCTGCGCTTAACAAAAGTATCTGGGGCATGTAATTACAATTCTTGATATAATATTTCACAGCAGGGCCCGTTCCTGTGCCCACCAAGAGTAAAGCCCCATACACACGATAGGACTTTGTACAAACTTTCCCTTGGAATTTTGTGTAAACGGCGTTGCCCAAAAGTTTGTCTTGCATACAGACGACAGGACTTTTCCAGCCAACTTTCACCAAATCACGTGGGTTTTCAGCTCTTTACCACCACCCTTTGGTCAACGTCTGTATTGTTGTCTAATATTGTGTCAATCTCGCCACTTTTATTGGCGAGATTGACACCTTGCGAGCCGGGTTCACACTGGTGCGGGATCCGAGTTGGATCCCCGCCAATACCAGGCACTGTTTGGTATGAATCTTGAAGGGGAACTCCACGCCAAATTTTAAATAAAAAACCGGCATGGGTTCCCCTCCAGGGGCATACCAGGCCCTTAGGTCTGCTATGGATATTAAGAGGAGCCCCCTACGCCGAAAAAACGGCGTGGGGGTCCCCCCAAAATCCATACCAAACCCTTATCCGAGCACGCAGCCCGGCCGGTCAGGAAAGGGGTTGGGGACGAGCGAGCGCCCCCCCTCCTGAGCTGTACCAGGCAGCATGCCCTCAACATGGGGGGGTGCTTTGGGGAAAGGGGGGAGCCCTGTGGCCCCCCCACCCCAAAGCAACTTGTCCCCATGTTCATGAGGACAAGGGCCTCTTCCCGACAACCCTGGTCGTTGGTTGTCGGGGTCTGCGGGCGGGGCGCTTATCGGAATCCGGGAGCCCCCCTTTAATAAACACCATACACAGGTTTTTAAAGTAATTTATTAGGCAGCTCCGGGGTCTTCTTCCGACTTAGGGGGTCCTATTCTGACTTCGGGGGTCCTCTTCCGACTTTGGGGGTCCTCTTCCGACTTCGGGGGTCTCTCCGGCGTCTTCTCCCGGTGTCCGCATCTTCTGCCGGCTCCACCGCTATCTTTTGGCACTCTTTTGCCAGCGGTGGTCCGGACTTCTAGATCGTCTTCTTCCCTCTTCTCTTCCAGAGATGTTGACCCGACGCTCTCTCCAGCTGGAATGGTCTCTGTGCGCTCCGCAACGGACTTATATAGGTGGTGACCCCGCCCCCTTATGACCTCACAGTCCCAGCATGCCCCGGGACTGTGATGTCACAGGGGGGCGGGGTCACCACCTATATAAGTCCGTTGCGGAGCGCACAGAGACCATTCCAGCTGGAGAGAGCGTCGGGTCAACATCTCTGGAAGAGAAGATTCTGATAAGCCCCCTGCCCGCAGACCCCGACAACCAACGGCCAGGGTTGTCGGGAAGAGGCCCTTGTCCTCATCAACATGGGGACAAGGTGCTTTGGGTTGGGGGGGCTCGCAGGGCGCCCCCCCTCCCCCAAAGCACCCACCCCCCATGTTGAGGGCATGCGGCCTGGTACGGCTCAGGAGGGGGGGGGGGGGGGCGCTCGCTCGTCCCCACCCCCTTTCCTGACCAGCCAGGCTGCGTGCTCGGATAAGGGTCTGGTATGGATTTTGGGGGGACCCCACGCCTTTTTTTTCGGCGTAGGGGCTTCACCTTAAAAACCATGCCAGACCGAAGGGCTTGGTATTCCCCAGAGGGGAATTCCCTCTCGCGCCCGCCGCTGTAGGAAAATGTGTTTTTCCTATTGCAGCTAGCGCGAGATGTACAGTACCCTGCCGCCGAGAACCAGCGCGATCCGATCGCGCTGGAAACATTCTCGCGGCTGCGTACTGTAGTTTGTACAAAAGTCCGATGGCTTTGTGTACACACGAATGGACTTTGCTCCATCGGACTTTTGTTGCAGGAAAGTTTGTCCATTCGCACAGCCAACAAAAGTCTGATGGAAACTGAAAAACTTTGTCCGATGGAGCGTACACACGGTCGGATGTTGCTCCAAAACAGCTAATTTGCATGTTTGTTGTCAAAAAGTTAGATCATGTGTACGGCCCTCAACTGTGAGGGCTTACAGTGTTCTGGTACCACCAATACCTAAGGCCCAATTTTCCGTAGAATGTATAGGGCAGGTCGTATAGTATATACAGGCAGTCCCCTATTTTCAAACATCCGACTTACAAATGATTCCTACTTACAAACGGAGGGAGACAACAGGAAGTGAGAGGAAATCTACCCCTAGGAAGGGAAAATTTTCTCCTGTAAGAGTGAAAATGGGAAAAACGTGTCTCCTCCACTGATTTATCACCAATCCTTGTTTCCCTAATAACCCAAAATTTTCTAAATCCAATTGTCATTGGAACAGAAAGCGAGGTGAAATCTTCTGAAGAGGAGCACAGACAGCAAAATAAACGTTACAGGGGTGATAACCCTTCCCTATGTTTTCCAAAAAGTTTAAAAATAGATTTTTTGGCTGGAGCTACACTTACCTGTTCCAAATTACAAACAGATTCAAAAAATCTACAAATCTACAGTCCCTGTCTTGTTTGGACCGCCTGTATACTACTGTTCAGAGTATATAGGGCCTGGGGGCCCCACACCTTTTTTTTTAAATTTGGGTGCGGGGTTCCCCTTAATATCCATACCAGACACAAAGGGCCTGGTATTAGGCTGGGGGGGTACCGATGCCGTTGTTCTCAATGATTTTCATCTATATTGCCAGGACCCGACATTACATTAAAGCCGCAAGCAGTTTTAAATGACTTTTTTTACTTTAGAAATGTCATTTTGTGCACGGACTGTTCTAAACACGGGAAAAATGCGCCACTTTACAGGCATACTATAGACACCCCCCAGGTACCATATTTAAAGGAATATTTCACTTTTATTGTTTCACCTTAAGCATTATTAAAATCACTGCTCTGGAAAAAAACGCCCGTTTTTAAAACTTTTTTTTTGCATTGATCCATGTCCCCTGGGGCAGGACCCAGGTCCCCAAACCCTTTTTTATGATAATAACTTGCATATAAGCCTTTAAAATTAGCACTATTGTCCAGTCACCGAGGGACACCTCATAAAATAACCACCAAAAAGTGGTATTTAAAGTGTAAGTCCAGAAATGACCGACGTTTACCCCTTTACCCCCAGATCTCCCACCCCCTTCTGGATCAGGTCCCAGCATTATTTTTCCGCTTTACCTCGTTAATGTATCGCTTATTACTGGCTGTGATGACATCACCAGGTACAATTCTTTGTGGGCAGCTGCTGTGGGCTCAGTTATTAACATAAGCAATTCCCCCCAGAACTACATCTCCCAAGAGATCATTCCCTACATTGGGGGGGGGGGGGGGGGGCATTGGGCAAGGGTTGTTCTGTAGTTCAGCAGGTGGAGTAGACAATGCAGGTTGGGAATTCAGTGGTATGACATGGAAGGGGTTCCTTCCAAGCACAGTGATATCCTCTGGTCTTGGACCTCTGGGGATTCTAGAAGCGTCTATAGCTTGCCCTACTGCATTCTCCATCTGCACATTTCCCAGTACCGGGATTAAAGACACGAGTTCCACCAGGCCATTACGAGGAGAAGTTTCCAGCAGGGATTAGGAGATGGAAGAGTCCAGAAGAAGTCATCCTGCTCCCAGATGGTGTCCCAATCACTTATTTATAAACATTTGATAAGAGTTTGAGTGGAGAAACAGCCTCCTGCTGTAGCCTGGTCCACAGTACTTCCCATCAAGATCCAACTATTTATATCCTAGCCTCCTACCCAGGGTGCCTACTGCTGGTAGGGGCAAGACTGGCATTACCCTGTAGTGCTCCCTACCGATAAATATCACGTTACCTATGGGGACCTCTTGTGGCTTCATAGGCTACTACACTGCCTAAAATTGCATGTGGTGGCTACCAATCCAATTCTACAATCTCTGGTGTCATCTTATGGCCAGATGGGTGAGATACAACAGACACATCAGTCCGTACAATACAGACACAGCAGGTGTACAGACCCAGGAACTCAGCACAGGGATGGTGGGAACGTCTCATAATGGTCCCAGCAGGTGTACAGACCCGGGAACTCAGCACAGGGATGGTGGGAACCCCTCATAATAGGCACAGCAGGTGTACAGACCCGGGAACTCAGTACAGGGATGGTGGGGACCCCTCATAATAGGCACAGCAGGTGTACAGACCCAGGAACTCAGCACAGGGATGGTGGGAACCCCTCATAATGGGCACAGCAGGTGTACAGACCCGGGAACTCAGCACAGGGATGGTGGAACCCCCTCATAATAGGCACAGCAGGTGTACAAACCCGGGAACTCAGCACAGGGATGGTGGAAACCCCTCATGATGGGCACAGCAGGTGTACAGACCCAGGAACTCAGCACAGGGATGGTGGAAACCCCTCATAATGGGCAAAGCAGGAGCACAGACCCGGGAACTCAGCGCAGGGCTGGTGGGAACCCCTCATAATGGGCACAGCAGGTGTACAGACCTGGGAACTCAGCACAGGGATGGTGGGAACCCCTCATGGTGGACGCAGCAGGTGTACAGACCCGGGAACTCAGCACAGGGATTGTGGATCCCCTCATAAAGGACACAGCAGGTGTACAAACTCGAGAACTCAGCACATGGATGATGGAAACCTCTCATAATGGGCACAAAAGATGTACAAACCCAGGAACTCAGCACAGGGATGGTGGGAACCCCTCATAATGGGCACTGTAGGTGTACAGACCCGGGAACTCAGCACAGGGATGGTGGGAACCCCTCATAATGGGCACTGCAGCTCTAGAGACCCAGGAACTCAGTGCAGGGATGATGGGAACCCCTCATAATGGGCAAAGCAGGAGCACAGACCCAGGAACTCAGCGCATGGATGGTGGGAACCCCTCATAATGGGCACAGCAGGTGTACAGACCCGGGAACTCAGCACAGGGATGGTGGGAACCCCTTATAATAGGCACAAAAGATGTACAAACCCGGGAACTCAGCACAGCGATCAGATTCTCCAGGACTGTCCCAGGAATTCATTAAAATCCCAGTCTTGTAGGGCCACCAATAAGGGGGTACCGGGGTTGCCTTGCCAGTGAGCAAACAATCTTCAGTGACTGACCTAGTTATGGAGTTAGCAATGTTAACCAAGCCCATATGTTGCTTAGCTTAGTATCTGTCTCCCTCTACTGGACAGACTTATATTCACAGCATCCTGCCTTGGGAAAGCATTGTGCAAGTTAAAGCGGTAGTAAACCGCGAAGGAAAAAAAACCTGAAAGACAATAGCATAACGTGCTAGTATGCATCGTATACTAGCACATTATGAAATACTTACCTTAGAATGAAGGTCACCGCTGAGGGAGCTGACATGTTCCCTCTGCGTTTCTTCCGGGATTGCTGGCTCCGGCGCTGTGAGTGGCTGGAGCTGCGATGACGTCACTCCCGCGCATGCGCACGGAAGCCCTCCGTTCCAGGAGTATACGCCGGACCTGCAGAGCGCATGCGCCGCTGATGTCAATGGCTGCATGCAGGGTCAATATCTCCTAAATCTTGCAGGTTTAGAAGATTTTCTTTTTACCTACAGGTTAGCCTTATAGGCTAACCTGTAGGTAAAAATCACCTAGCAGGGGATACAACTGCTTTAATGTGCAGGATGTTAAGGAACGGTTCACCCCCCACAAGGATTATTTAAATGTGTTGTTGTTGTAGTTGTTGTTGTAGCAAGGTCTCGGACCTCCAAAGGCATAATGGTGACCTCCAGAGTTCGGGAGAGCTGACATCCGTCTTTGTAGAGTGGGTTACAAGGCATGGTGGGTGTGATGCAAGATGGAGTGATGGCCGCCAGACACTTTTTGAATGCAAAAGAGATTTATTGTCTCTTAACAGAACTGTGTGAGAGAGGGTTAGGGCCAGGACACCCTTAAGTAAATGCAATGATAATTGGCAGACTCGGAGACTTCTATAGGTAGACAGCTATACAGTGGAAGGCCTCCAGCCGGATAACACTTCTGTGTAGGTAGGACCGCTGTCTCCTTCCAACAAATCTTGTAACAGTCACTAGCGGTAGTTGTACTTAACTATTGGCAACACAGAATGGTTATGCTCTTACACTACAGACTCTCACTGTAGACTGTTACTCACTGAGCTCCCAGTCTCTCACTAGACTTCCAGATCCAATCGCCATTGAATCTCCTGAGCTCTTCCACAACTAGCACGTTGTATACTCCTCAAGCGTCACCCCCGCTATCCTGCTGGGTACCTAGCTTGGCACTCAATGATCCTCAAGCATCACCCATTGCTGTCCTGCTGGGTCCCTGGCTTAGCACCTGCTGAAGCTTTCCCCCTTCTTCATCGTCCCCAACTGGTGAGAAGACTGCTCAGGTACTGGCTCCAACTTACTCACTCTAGTCTCCGGTACCAAGGTGGATGGTCCCTTAATACAGCTTCCCCGCTTCCCCTCTACCTGCGACCGCAACTGGTTCCCCGTCCAGCTGAACCATCATAACTCGATTGGACTCCAATCCTGAAGTCCCAACCCTACACTGCTTCTCTTGCTCCTGGATAGGCCTCAGGCAGCCTAGCAGACAGGTGTCCCCGGGATAGACCTCTGGCTTGG
The DNA here is from genome assembly GCA_037952835.1 of Lithobates septentrionalis. Classification (NCBI taxonomy): domain Eukaryota; kingdom Metazoa; phylum Chordata; class Amphibia; order Anura; family Ranidae; genus Lithobates; species Lithobates septentrionalis. Next base: position 61,024 of record JBBDGP010003461.1, on the reverse strand, counting down.
CCTAGCAACCCGGAACAACATAACCCACCTCCACCCAGACAGTCGTCCAGGTGTCACAGAACCCCAATCCCCTGACTCCAACAAAATTGATAGGCTCTCCCAGCAGGCCAAGAGACTAAAGAAACCCCTGCCAATTGGCTGAGACACCCCATCCATCCATAGTCTGACCTTGCTACACCCTTGTCAATCTAATGCCACCAGCAAACGCCAGCTAGTGACAGAAGAGAAAAGGTACAGCAAGCCAGAGTTAGAGAGGAATCAGTGGTGCTTCTAATGCCGCGTACACACGGTCGGACTTTTCGTCTACAAAAGTCCGACAGCCTGTCCGACAGACTTTCAACGGACTTTTGGCGGACTTTTGGCGGACTTGCGGCAGACTTTCTTACGAACGGACTTGCCTACATACGATCACACAAAAGTCCGACGGATTCGTACGTGATGACGTACACCGGACTAAAATAAGGAAGTTGATAGCCAGTAGCCAATAGCTGCCCTAGCGTGGGTTTTTGTCCGTCGGACTAGCACACAGACGAGCGGATTTCTGGGTCCGGCGTAGTTACGGCGTAAAGACTTGAAGCATGTTTCAAATCTAAAGTCCGTCAGATTTGAGGCTGGAAAAGTCCGTTGAAAGTCCGGGGAAGCCCACACGATCGGATTGTCAGCCAGCTTTAGTCCGTCGGCGTCCGTCTGACTTTTGTAGACGAAAAGTCCGACCGCGTGTACGCGGCATAACAATCAGCCAGGATGATTAATACCTGACAAACGAAATTTATTAGCAACCGTGCCTAAACACCAGGGTGCTACAAGTATTATACATGTTATACATTCGGTGAGTGGAAGACAATGTAGGGATTGTCAGAGATGGGCCATGGAAACTGAGTGGTGGGTAAGGTGCATGAGTCTAGCAGCAACATTCATGATGGACTAAAGGTGGAATAGCCTATGTAGTGGTAGGCCAACAAGAAGGGAGTTGCAAGGAGTATCTTGGTGGTGTTGTGTCTTTGGTGAAGAAGGGGTGAATTTTAGAAATTTTATGGAGGTGAAGGCAGCAAGATTTTGACAGTGACTGGATGCAGGGCCAAAGAAGATGTCAGAGCCTAGGGCAACACCTAACACTAGGGCATTACAGGAGAGACTTTTAGTTGTGATATTATTCTTAATGGTGAATTCGGTGGAAGGGGATTGTGTCTAAGGGTGGGTCAGAATATTACCAGCCAAGTTTTTGATAGATGAAGTCTGAAGAAGACGTGTGACATCCATATGGATATATCCATCAGTAAATTAGCGATACATGAAAAGATTGAATCGGTTAGTTGAGGTGCAGAGAGATAGATTTGGGGTTCATCTGTGTAGAGATGGTATTGGAAGCCATGGGAAGCTGGCCCAAGGAAGAGGTGTAAAGTGAGAAAAGAAGGGGCTTGAGGGCAGAGCCTTGGGGGACCCCAATGGAAACAGAAATAGGGAAGGAGGAGAAAATAGTTGTAGGTGACACTGAAGGTGCGCTGGGATAGGTAGGAGGAGAACCAGGAAAGAGCAGAGTCTTGGAGGCCAAAGCGAGTGGAGTTTATTGAGGAGGAACGTGTGGTCAAATGTATCACAGAATGTGGAAAGATTTAAGAGTAGGAATATGGAGTAGTGGCCATTGGTTTTAGTCAGAATAAATTACAGATTATTAGGAATACTGTAGTGATCTGTCTTTCCTCATCAGGAATAGAGTCATTAAAGAAAATAATGTTTAATTCGACATTATTAAATATTCCAGGGCTCGGGGACTCAGCTACTTCTTCCTGAGGTGGGTGCTAACTGCTCGTTTGTAGGAGAGCAGACCGTAGTTACAGAAGGAGCAAATGTTATTTGTTATAATAGGTACATAGGCTTCCATGTGTACTGTGCAACCTCCGAGTATGAACTATTGTTTGGGTTTTATGTGTTTTTAAAGTCTACGAGCCGTGCTTGTAAATGTGCTGAGACAGTGACCACCCACAGATCGTTTTGTAGAAAAGAACAATCGGTCCCTCTTTCTCTGTCTTCTCAAGTAGGGAGATGTGATTATCTTTACTTCTGTGAGGAAAACATCTCCCCTCCCTCTCTATACTTTGTTCTCTTCCGGGTCAAATATCACTGATCAGTCCCAGCCTCCTCCTGTGTTGGAGGAAGTCACCCCTCCCAACTGCATTCCTTCCCCCGTGTTTCTCTTCCTGGTTTCAGCGATGGCAGCTGCAGACCTGAGAGCTGAGCTGGAATGTTCTGTCTGTCTGAACATTTATACGGATCCTGTAATGCTGAGATGTGGACACAACTTCTGCCGGGTCTGTATTGGTCGTGTGCTGAATACACAGAGGGGGTCTGGAGATTACTTTTGTCCTGTGTGCCGAAAAAGGTTCAGGAGTCGTCCTGCACTGCAGAGGAACATTACTCTACGTAACATAGTGGAGAATTTCCTGTCTGCTCAGCCAGATCAGGAGGAGTCCGGGGTCTTCTGTACTCACTGTGTGGACTCTCCTGTACCTGCTGTTAGATCCTGTCTGCACTGTGAGGTTTCTCTGTGTGATAAACACCTGAGAGTCCACAAAAAGTCCCCAGAACACGTCTTATGTGACCCCACCTTGTCCATGGAGAGCAGGAAATGCTCCGTCCATAAGAAGATCCTGGAGTATTACTGCACTGAGGATGAGACCTGTGTCTGTGCATCCTGCAGTTTGGCCGGAGAACATCGAGGACACCAGGTGGAGATGCTGGATGAGGCTTTTGAGAAGAAGAAGGAGACGCTGAGGAATGTTCTGCAGGAACTTCTGACAAAGAGAGAGGAGACGGAGGAAAGAGTCCAGAGTCTGCAGGAACACAGGAGGAAAGTAGAAGAAAAAGCAGCTGGTGACAACAAGAAGGTCACCGCCATGTTTAGAGAGCTCAAGAAACGTCTGGATGACCTGGAGGAGAGATTCCAGGATGAGATTTCCAAGTGGGCACAGGGGGTCTCCATCTGCATGTCAGAAATGATCCGGGATCTGGAAACGAAGAAGGAGGAGCTGTCCAGGAAGATGCGTCACATTGAGGAGCTGTGTAACATGACGGATCCACTGACTGTCTTACAGGAATCAGACACAGGTGACTTGTGTGATACTGAGGATGGAGATAATGAGGACAGAGAGAGACATGAGAAGCTCCTCCATGATGGAGGGGGTCTGGATGTGGCTGAGATAACACAGGGATTACGCACATTGTCTGATATAATAACACGGTTAAATGTACACTTCTATATACAAAGAGCTGCAGACATATTACTGGATGAGAACACAGCTCACAATTCTCTACTTATATCATATGACAGGAAAACTGTATCCTGGTCAGATGTATACCAGAAGCGCCCCAAAACACCAGAGAGATTTCAGGGTTATGTTCAGGTGTTGAGCAGTCAGAGTTTCTCCTCAGGGAGACATTACTGGGACGTGGATGTCGGAAATGCAAAGAAATGGATAGTCGGGATGTGTTACCCCAGTATAGAGAGGAGAGGATTGCAGTCACTTGTTGGGTGGAATAACAAGTCTTGGGGTTTGGTCAGCAAAGATGATCATTATTTGGCAATACATGACGGTAAAGGGATCCGCTTACCTGGTAATATCGTCAGTAACAAAGTCAGGATATATCTGGACTATGAGGCCGGGCGGATCGCCTTTTATGATCTGTGTGACCCGATCCGATACATCCGCACCTTCACCACCACCTTCACTGAGCCCCTCCATGCCGGGTTATGGGTATGGGAAGGTGGTGTAATAAAGATATGTGGTGGGAATCAGAAGATGTGAGAAATCTGCCCAGAGACTGGTGATGTCACAGAGAGGAGGGATGGGTCGGTGGAATGTTCAACCAATAAGTGAGAATTCCTTTAACGCCCTTTAACAACTTGCAAAGCACCCACAGTACTTTTACTGTGGGTGGCAGGCACAGGCAGGCTGGATCATATATATATATATATATATATATATATATATATATATATATATATATATATATGTGATCCAGCCTGTTTTCCATGTTAGGGGCATGCCAGCTTGCAGCTCCCGGACACAGCTGATTGCGGATCCTGGTGCCCGCGGCCCAGCGATCGCATGATCTCAATGCCAACAAAGCTGTTATGAATGAATTTATTCATAACAGTTGTGTTTCCTATGCTGTGATTTCCCCACAGCTATCATATGGTACATGGGTCAATCACGGCACCCTGTACCATGTGATTAGCTGTAACCAATCTCAGATCACTAGTAATCCTAGCCGTTATGAATGTAACCCATTCATAAGGGTACAAAACATTGCTGTTACAATGATGATCGTTGTAACAGCACTGTTTTGTACCCTTATGAATGGGTTACATTCATAACAGCTGTTATTACTAGTGGTCTGAGATTGGCTACAGCTAATCACATGGTACAGGGGTCTGTGATTGACCCACAGCTATCACATGGTACCTGGGCCAATCACAGCATAGGAAACACAGCTGTTATGAATACATTTTAAAAACAAAATTCCTGATCACCCCCCCCCCCCCCCCCCCAGAGTAGTACAGTGTCACTATGTAAAAAATAGTACAAAATTGAATAAAAATGTATTTAACCCCTTGGAGCTGGCGCCTCCCGGCCCTTTAAGGGGTTATGATCATGTGAGCACCGTGATTGGCTGCCACGGTGGTCACATGATCAGAAAGCTCCTGATCACAAGTAACTTTCCATTAGCCACCAGTAAGTGTGCCAGAAGCGTGCATGGGCGCGCGCCCTCTGCACAGCTGTTTTTGCACTATTGCATGCAAATATGCAGCCATACGGTGCCAAGGCCCACCCGCCGAGAGGCCGCATATTTGCATGTGGCCGGTACCAAGGGGTTAATTTTTTTTTTTTTTACTTGCTGTCACCAGCCAGTGTCCCTAATCATCACCGCCACACCAGTCGTATGATGACGCCTCACTGCACTGGTGACTGTATGTAAAAATGATTACACACTTATTGGGATTTATTTCATTTTTTATTTTTTTTACCAAAGATGTAGCAGAATAATTCTAGCCTAAAAAGTTGAGTTTGTTGAAAATGTTTTATAACAGAAATATGAAAATATTGTTGTTTTTTTGTTCAAAGTTTTAGTTTATGTCACAAAAAATAAAACCTAGCGGTGATTAAATACCACCAAAAAAAAAAAAAATCATCTCTATTTGTGTGAAAAAAATGGTCTAAATGTCACTTGGCTACAGCGTTGCATGACTGCGCAATTGCCAGTTAAAGTAGCGCAGTGCTAAATAGTAAAAAAAAAGGCCTGGTCATAAATGCTGGGTTCACACTGATGCAATGCGGGAACCACAATGATTCCTGTGCAGGTTCCCGCATCGCTTCTGAATCGCAGGCAGTTCATACCGCTCTCTGCAAACCGCTGCAGGTGACAATATAAAGTTAACCGCTAGGCGACCAGCCGCCGCAGTTATGCTGCTGCAGGTTGGCACGGCTGCGCAAATCGCCGTGCGTATACATCGCTCCTTTAAGATGATCTAGCAGGCTCACGCGTCCCCGGAGTCAGTGCCCGTGCCCGGCGGGTGTGATGTCCGCTGGGCACCCGCGATCGCTCGTGACAGAGCAGGAATGCGGATCTGTGTGTGTAAACGAACAGATCCACGTCCTGTCAGGGGAGTAGAGACAGATCATGTGTTTCTAGTACCCTGTTTCCCCGAAAATAAGACCTAGCGTGATTGTCGGTGATGGCTGCAATATAAGCCCTACCCCCCAAATAAGCCCTACCATGTTTCCCCAAAAATAAGCCCTACTCTGAAAATAAGACCTACAAGGACTTTAACTAGGGCTTATTTGGGGGATAGGGCTTATATTGCAGCCATCACCGACAATCACGCTAGGTCTTATTTTCGGGGAAACAGGGTATATAGAAACAACAATCGGTATTCTCCTCTAGTCAGTCCCATCCCCCCACAGTTCGAACACCTAGGGAACACATTTAACCCCTAGATCGCCCCCTAGTGTTAACCCCTTCCCTGCCAGTGACATTTACACAGTAATCAGTGGCTATTTTTAGCTCTGATCACTGTTTAAATGTGAATGGCCCCAAAAAAGCATCAAAGGTGTCCGATCTGCCCGCCGCAATGTCGCAGTCCTGATAAAAATCGCTGATCACCGTTATTACAAAAAAAAAAAAAGGCCATAAATCTATCCCCTATATTGTAGACGCTATAACTTTTGCACAAACCAATCAAAATACGCTTATAGCAAATTTTTTTTTACCAAAAATATGTAGAAGAATACATATCGGCCTAAACTGATGAAGAAATAAATTTTTTTTTAAATTTGGGGATATTTATTATAGCAAAAAGTACAAAATATTGTGTTTTTTTTTTTTTTTTTTTTTTTTTTTTTAATTGTCACACTTTTTTGTTTATAGCACAAAAAATAAAAACCGCAGAGGTGATCAAATACCACTAAAAGAAAGCTCGATTTGTGGGGAAAAAAGGACATAAATGTTGTTTGGGTACAGCGTCGCGCAATTGTCAGTTAAAGCTACGCAGTGCTGAATCTCAAAAAATGGCCCGTCAGGTAGGGGACAAATCTTCCTGGGGCTGAAGTGGTTAATGACACCCCCAAATCACTTCGCAGAATGCAGTGCGAACTGTGGAGTCGGATTGCATGGGTCCAAACACCCAATGCGATTTCTGCCAGGCCCTCTGCCTGAGGATTGGCCAGATTCCCTCAAGTATGAAGATCAGAACCTCCTGTCCTCCACCCACTAACTTCCAGAAGCTTCTCCAAGCTTCTAGATTGTCTCGTACCTGGTCAGAGGCTGAAGTGCTGAGAGTGCCCCTGAAGGTGGTAACAGGGAATGCTATGCTCAGAGAAGCAGGGGTTGCCAGCTGCGACAGGCTGAGGTGGTAAAGAGGTGTCTGCTGGATGGCGGCTGACGAGTCGGAAGAGAAAACCAGAGCTCGTATACGGATCGGCAGGCAGAAGCGGGGTCACTGGAACAAGCCAAGGGTCAAAGCCAGGAATGGAGATAAGACAGGTCAAAGGCAAGCCGGGTTGGTAACAGGAAATGCAAAAAAAACAGGAACAAGAACTTGGGAACACACGGGAGCTGAAGATCATCTAGCAACTAGTGGCTGATGTGCGACCAAGCGTGGGTGTGTTTTTCACGTGTAGCGCCCTCCTAGGTAGGTTTTAGTGAGTGTAAATAGTTTTTGGGCTTCTCTGCTTAACAGGGAGACAGCTAGGCACTGTTTAATCCAGGTTCTGTCTGCTTACCAGAGAGCTGTGATTGTTTGGTGAGGTCTGCTCAGTTTGCTCTGGTGCTTCTCAAACTGTCTTGGAGATTTCACACTGGTCCAAAAGTGGCAGTGAGACATTTCTCGGTTCGCAGCTGCACAGATCGGGAAATGTCTCACTGTCTGTGATTAACTGTGTGCAGTGTCGGCTTCCGTTTGGGATTGGGCATGTGGGATTTCGAACACGCCTGAGCCCATCTCAAATGGATGTATATACAGCCCTGGCCAATTAGAAGGGGATGTGCCGCAAGAAATGCTGGGTACCCGTATTTAAATCTGAAGAGCACATGGGCTCATGGTCCAGTCTTGCTCTGAGAGAGGTCCATGTGGGGAGGAGGCTGCTGCCTCTCCCCAGCACAGGCTGCCATGCGGTGGTCGACCTGAGAGTCTGAAACCTTGAAGCTATAACCCATGGTTCCTTTGCAAGCTGACTGAGGGAGGATGTCTACGGATCTGGTCTTGTATCACTGGTATAGTGTGTCGGAAGTTGGAAGGAGGCTACCAGCTGTCCCTGGACATTTTGTGAGTACTGACCCCCTAAAGGGATCCCTGAGACTGTGTGAGCTTCTGAAATCCCCCTCTTGGTCCTAGAAGTAAGCGTACTGGTAGGGATGAGCTTCGAGTTCGAGTCGAACTCATGTTCGACTCGAACATCGGCTGTTCGCCAGTTCGCCGAACAGCGAACAATTTGGGGTGTTCGCGGCAAATTTGAAAGCCGCAGAACGCCCTTTAAAAGTCTATGGGAGAAATCAAAAGTGTTAATTTTAAAGGCTTATATGCATGGTATTGTCATAAAAAGTGTTTGGGGACCTGGGTCCTGCCCCAGGGGACATGTATCAATGCAAAAAGAAGTTTTAAAAACGGCCGTTTTTTTCGGGAGCAGTGATTTTAATAATGCTTAAAGTGAAACAATAAAAGTGTAATATTTCTTTAAATTTCATATCTGGGGGGTGGCTATAGTATGCCTGTAAATGGGCGCATGTTTCCCGTGTTTAGAACAGTCTGACAGCAAAATGACATTTCAAAGAAAATTTTTTTTAAAACTACTCGCGGCTATAACCCCGAAACAACATTTTTTTAAAAAAATGGCGTGGGGGTCCCCCTTAATTCCATACCAGGCCCTTCAGGTCTGGTATGGATATTAAGGGAAACCCCGCACCAAAATTTAAAAAAAAATGGCGTGGGGGTCCCCCTCAAAATCCATACTAGACAATTCAGGTCTGGTATGGATTTTAAAGGGAACCCTGCACCAAAATTAAAAAAAATATAGCATGGAGTCCCCCCAAAAATCCATACCAGACCCTTATCCGAGTACGCAACCTGGCAGGCCGCAGGAAAAGAGGGAGGATGAGAGAGCGCCCCCCCTCCTGAACCGTACCAGGCCACGTGCCCTCAACATTGGGAGGGTGCTTTGAGGTAGCCCTCCAAAGCACCTTGTCCCCATGTTGATGGGGAGAAGGGCCTCATCCCCACAACCCTTGGCCGGTGGTTGTGGGGATCTGCGGGCGGGGGGCTTATCGGAATCTGAAAGCCCCCTTTAACAAGGGGACCCCCAGATCCCGCCCCCCCCCCCCCTGTGTGAATTGGTAATGGGGTATGTACCCCTACCATTTCACAAAAAAAAAGTGTCAAAAAGGTTCAAAAACACAAGAGACGGTTTTTGACAAGTCCTTTATTAATTTCTTCTTTCGGCTTCTTCTTCCATCTTATTTCTTCTGGTGTTCTTTTTGTTCTTTTGGTGTTCTTCTTCTTCCTCCATCTTCTTCTTCATCTTCTTCTTCTCCATCTTCTTCGTCCACTCTTCTCGTCCTGCATCTTCCTCCAGGCTTCTTCTCCGCTCTGTCCGCGCAACCTGCCTCAGTGGGAAGTCCCGTGAATTCCCCATGCGTCAGAGGAGGGGGGTCACCGGGTGGCCCCGCCCTCCATTATATAAGAAGTGTCAGAAGAAGCGAAGCGTCACACGGCTGAAGACTCCCACTGAGGTGGATCGTGCGGACAGAGCGGAGAAGAAGCCTGGAAGAAGATGCGGGACGAGAAGAGTGGACGAAGAAGAAGGAGATGAAGAAGAAGATGGAGGAAGAAGAAGAACACCGAAAGAACACCAGAAGAAAGAAGATGGAAGAAGAAGCCGAAAGAAGAAGAAATTAATAAAGGACTTGTCAAAAACCGTCTCTTGTGTTTTTTAACATTTTTGACACTTTTTTGTGAAATGGTAGGGGTACTATCAATTCACACAGGGGGGTCCCCTTGTTAAAGGGGGTTTCCAGATTCTGATAAGCGCCCGCCTGCAGACCCCTACAACCACTGGCCAAGGGTTGTGGGGATGAGGCCCTTCTCCCCATCAACATGGGGACAAGGTGCTTTGGGGGGCTACTTCAAAGCACCCTCCCAATATTGAGGGCATGTGGCCTGGTACGGTTCAGGAGGGGGGGCGCTCTCTCATCCCTCCTCTTTTCCTGCGGCCTGCCAGGTTGTGTGCTCGGATAAGGGTCTAGTATGGATTTTTGGGGGGACCCCACACCATTTTTTTTAAATCTTGGCGCGGGGTTCCCCTTAAAACCCATACAAGACCAGGTCTGGTATGGACTTTGAGGGGGACCCCCCCCCACCATTTTTTTTTTAAATTTTGGCGCAGGGTTCCCCTTAATATCCATACCAGACCTGAAGGGCCTGGTATGGAATTTAGTAGGGGGGCCCCCACGCATTTTTTTTTGGGTCAGGGTTCCCCTGTGACGAAATCCCATGCAGTTTTTATCAATAAAGATAAAAAAGTGTGGCGCTAGTGAACGGTGATATAGAGATTACTAGTCAGGTAATGGTAATCATTAAAGAGAACAGATAACAATTACAGTGTGGATTTGTGGAACCAAAAGCAATTGTTTGTTTTCAGGGGACATCCAAAAGGGTGTATAGAAAATAAATAAAGTAAGGATAAGAAAGCTTGGGTGTGTGGGGGAGTGAAATGCTCGATAACAACCTGTAGGGTGGCTAAGAAACAATCATGTATACACAACCATATTTCAAAGTGACATTGGAGAAGGATGGATAAATAATAACATGAGGTATCTTAGTATGCTAAGTATACAGCTCCACGCAAAAATATTGTTCATTGGGGTTGAAACCAAAAGAGGGGGCGTGTAAGGTAGCTAAGAAGCAATCATGCATACACAACCGTGATTTTAAAGTGACATTGCAGAAGGATAGATAAATAATAATACAGGGTATCTTAATAAGCTAAGTATACAGCTCCACGCAAAAATACTATTCATTGGGGTTAAAACCAAAAGGGGGGGCGTCAAAGTCCCTATAAAGGGATATGTATAAATGAATGAACAATGTTAATTGGAGGACGGATGGAGTACTCCTAAATAAGTCCCACAGAAATCTGGACGTAAGCCGTCTTCCTATGGGATGATTACAGATCCTTAAGTGCGGGAAGGTTCTTGGCTCATGTGGATGGTCCCAACATCGAGAAAGAGAAGACAAAAGAATGCCCTTACCGGATCTGGTGGACTCACAGGCCGTTGGCGGTGAGTCAATCGGGCTTGTACCGTCAAGCGGTATGGAGTGGAGATCTGTGCGAAGACTGGTGCGGAGTCTCGTCAGACGTTCTCGGATGGTGTGCCAGGATGGGATCCAGGGCCCCCAGGATTTGGTTGCGGTCGCCGAATGACCGTTTCCTCAAAAGCCAGCCACGTGAGCCAATAGGCAAGGAAAGGAAAAAGAAAAAAGCTTCCACATAGTGTGAATCCTTACTGGTAAAAAGCGTTGCAGCACTTTATTAGGGAGTATACTTCCAAAAATTTACAAATGAGGGCGGTAAAAACTCGGCTCAGAGTAAAATTTGCATCAAACAGCATAAAAGTGGTATAAAATAGCGCAGTGGATAGTGGTGGGGTGTAATCATAGGAACCCGACGCGTTTCGCCTCCATAGGCTTCTGCTGGGGTATGAATAAGCCCCCCACACAACTGCGCTTTATATATTGTGACAAAAATGAGGTGCAACAGCTGATTAGCGCTGTTGCACGAGATGACTTCCGGGTTCGGCAGCATCATTAGTGACACAACGTCACATGGTGTTTCTGTGGCCAATCAGAAAGACAGGAGGTGGTCAAAGACCAAGCCTCACTCCTGATATCCAATCGGCAGAGCGGCTATCCCATTCGTCCTCACGGTCACGTGCCGATCACATGACGTACTTTCCAAGGGAGTGACGATAGGACGCTCTCTGCCTGCGTACCAAAGGAGGCAGGAAGTGAGGACTTGTCAAATCGCGCCGTGGACCGCAAACATAACGGCGATCCATGGTGATTACTGTCTCATTTAAACATGTATTGAGCGGTCTAATAATGTAGGCTTGATCCCGGAAGTCCTCACATACTATCCTCATAGGCAATCATCAGACAATAAAAAGTGAGATTTCAAACAATAAACAATTCTGCATATTGTGCAAGAATTAACAGGAAAGTTCTCCGTATGTGGACAGGTAATGAGGACTAGTGACTATACAACATATCATTCTAGTAGTGGCAATACCTGGATAAAAGAGGAACAGAGGAAGAGTGGTGGAGAAACTTGACAAAATACCTAAAAGTGTGCAGATGGGTCATTTAGCAGAGGCCAATGTAAAGTGATGTAAGTGAATCGTGAAATCGTTAGTGATGGTGGCATCTGAGTGTGGATCAGGTGACAAACATCATAAGCGAAAACATCTAAGAGAAAAGCATCAAAATGCAACTAAAGGGGTAGTGTATATAAAAGAACAAATTGTACTCCATATTCAAAGTAGGAGTACAGTTCAATAAAAAGGATACTAGTGTGTTATATGAGATCAAAGAGAGCAGTGTGGACTCGGACTAGTGTCAATCTGCGTATAAATTCCACAAAAAATAATTTGTGAAAGTGTATATTCTGTTTAGGAAGTATACTTCCAAAAATTTACAAATGAGGGCGGTAAAAACTCAGCTCAGAGTAAAATTTGCATCAAACAGCATAAAAATGGTATAAAATAGCGCAGTGGATAGTGGTGGGGTGTAATTATAGGAACCCAGTGTAAGGATAAGGACATCAAAAGGGGTCTAATGGAAAGAACTCAAGATCTTGGACAAATTGCGTGAGATAATGTCCACTATTAAAAATAGAGATGGTGAATGTAGAAGAAGTTCATTGGTCTACGTGGTCTAGGGGGGGGGGGGGGTTGCCACGCGAACCCTGGGTCATCAAAGGATAACCACCATCTGGGGGACATCAACGCCTAAGATTGATTTATAAAGGCGTTGATGTCCCACTCGACGTTGAGTCCGTGTGGCACATAGCACTTCAAGAGGTGTATCCAAAAAGTTTCAAGTTTGGAGACCCCCCTGGTGCTAGGTTCACCCCTCCAATGTGGAACAAATTTGTCAATAATTTGGAACTTCGTTCCAGATGGATTTTGATTGTGGTGGTGTAAGTAGTGTTTAGGAACACTATGGTTGGTGCGCCCTTTTAGTATGGCTGTGATATGCTCGTTCACTCGTATAGAAAAATTACGGATAGTTCGACCTATATACTGCTTGCCGCAAGGGCAAGTGATTAGGTAAACAATGAACTTTGTGGTACAGGTTGCAAATTGCTTCATCTTGTATTCCCTTCCAGTTGTGGATGACCTGAAAGTTTCAATTTTGCGGGATTTGCAGACATTAAGTTTGCATACTGCGCATTTTCTGCAGGGGTAGAAGCCTTTAAAGTCATGGAAGAAAGATGGCGTCTTCGGAGGGTCTACTACCCCTGGTGCGATTCTACCCCCTATCGATGGTGCACCTTTATAGATTACTCCAGCCTGGTTGGGGAGTAATGGGCCCAATATTCGGTCGTTCTTAAGTATTTTCCAATGTCTTGAGATAATACTTTTTATTTGTTTGTGTTGGATGGAGTAGTTAGTGAGGAAGGCCCTTCTGTGTCTATCATCCAAAGGTCTTTTGGGCTGTTCCACTAGTAGAGATGAACGATCGATGTGGGCTACTTTCTGGATCTCCTGATCGATAAGTTCTCCATCATAACCCTTTTCTTCAAATCTGGATTTAATGATCTCTGCTTGTGTGTAATAGTCCGGCAGAAGAGAGCAGTTGCGTCTGATTCTCATCAGTTGGCTTCGAGGGACTGATTTCAGCCATGCTGTATGGTGGCAGCTGTCAATCGGGATGTAACCGTTACGGTCAGTGACCTTGAAGAAAGTTTTCGTCTCCAATCGACCGTTGACAGTTGTGATTTCCAGATCCAAGAAATGTATTGCAGAGGTACTCGCTTCGTAGGACAAGTGGATGCCCACCTCGTTCTCGTTGAGAGTGGAACTTTGCCCCCAGTTTGGCCAATATTTTCATGGCCAAATGGGAGGAGGATGTCGTCGGTGTCCTGCAACCCCCACAGCTTGCCCTGTGGGCCAGGTACATCGACGGCATCCTCCTCCTATGGAGAGGCTCTATGGAATCCCTGAACCACTTCATGTCCACTCTCAACGAGAACGAGGTGGGCATCCACTTGTCCTACGAAGCGAGTACCTCTGCAATACATTTCTTGGATCTGGAAATCACAGCTGTCAACGGTCGATTGGAGACGAAAACTTTCTTCAAGGTCACTGACCGTAACGGTTACATCCCGATTGACAGCTGTCACCATACAGCATGGCTGAAATCAGTCCCTCGAAGCCAACTGATGAGAATCAGACGCAACTGCTCTCTTCTGCCGGACTATTACACACAAGCAGAGATCATTAAATCCAGATTTGAAGAAAAGGGTTATGATGGAGAACTTATCGATCAGGAGATCCAGAAAGTAGCCCACATCGATCGTTCATCTCTACTAGTGGAACAGCCCAAAAGACCTTTGGATGATAGACACAGATGGGCCTTCCTCACTAACTACTCCATCCAACACAAACAAATAAAAAGTATTATCTCAAGACATTGGAAAATACTTAAGAACGACCGAATATTGGGCCCATTACTCCCCAACCAGGCTGGAGTAATCTATAAAGGTGCACCATCGATAGGGGGTAGAATCGCACCAGGGGTAGTAGACCCTCCGAAGACGCCATCTTTCTTCCATGACTTTAAAGGCTTCTACCCCTGCAGAAAATGCGCAGTATGCAAACTTAATGTCTGCAAATCCCGCAAAATTGAAACTTTCAGGTCATCCACAACTGGAAGGGAATACAAGATGAAGCAATTTGCAACCTGTACCACAAAGTTCATTGTTTACCTCATCACTTGCCCTTGCGGCAAGCAGTATATAGGTCGAACTATCCGTAATTTTTCTATACGAGTGAACGAGCATATCACAGCCATACTAAAAGGGCGCACCAACCATAGTGTTCCTAAACACTACTTACACCACCACAATCAAAATCCATCTGGAACGAAGTTCCAAATTATTGACAAATTTGTTCCACATTGGAGGGGTGAACCTAGCACCAGGGGGGTCTCCAAACTTGAAACTTTTTGGATACACCTCTTGAAGTGCTATGTGCCACACGGACTCAACGTCGAGTGGGACATCAACGCCTTTATAAATCAATCTTAGGCGTTGATGTCCCCCAGATGGTGGTTATCCTTTGATGACCCAGGGTTCGCGTGGCAACCCCCCCCCCCCCCCCCTAGACCACGTAGACCAATGAACTTCTTCTACATTCACCATCTCTATTTTTAATAGTGGACATTATCTCACGCAATTTGTCCAAGATCTTGAGTTCTTTCCATTAGACCCCTTTTGATGTCCTTATCCTTACACTGGGTTCCTATAATTACACCCCACCACTATCCACTGCGCTATTTTATACCATTTTTATGCTGTTTGATGCAAATTTTACTCTGAGCCGAGTTTTTACCGCCCTCATTTGTAAATTTTTGGAAGTATACTTCCTAAACAGAATATACACTTTCACAAATTATTTTTTGTGGAATTTATACGCAGATTGACACTAGTCCGAGTCCACACTGCTCTCTTTGATCTCATATAACACACTAGTATCCTTTTTATTGAACTGTACTCCTACTTTGAATATGGAGTACAATTTGTTCTTTTATATACACTACCCCTTTAGTTGCATTTTGATGCTTTTCTCTTAGATGTTTTCGCTTATGATGTTTGTCACCTGATCCACACTCAGATGCCACCATCACTAACGATTTCACGATTCACTTACATCACTTTACATTGGCCTCTGCTAAATGACCCATCTGCACACTTTTAGGTATTTTGTCAAGTTTCTCCACCACTCTTCCTCTGTTCCTCTTTTATCCAGGTATTGCCACTACTAGAATGATATGTTGTATAGTCACTAGTCCTCATTACCTGTCCACATATGGAGAACTTTTCTGTTAATCCTCGCACAATATGCAGAACTGTTTATTATTTGAAATCTTACTTTTTATTGTCTGATGATTGCCTATGAGGATAGTATGTGAGGACTTCCGGGATCAAGCCTACATTATTAGACCGCTCAATACATGTTTAAATGAGACAGTAATCACCATGGATCGCCGTTATGTTTGCGGTCCACGGCGCGATTTGACAAGTCCTCACTTCCTGCCTCCTTTGGTACGCAGGCAGAGAGCGTCCTATCGTCACTCCCTTGGAAAGTACGTCATGTGATCGGCACGTGACCGTGAGGACGAATGGGATAGCCGCTCTGCCGATTGGATACCAGGAGTGAGGCTTGGTCTTTGACCACCTCCTGTCTTTCTGATTGGCCACAGAAACACCATGTGACGTTGTGTCACTAATGATGCTGCCGAACCCGGAAGTCATCTCGTGCAACAGCGCTAATCAGCTGTTGCACCTCATTTTTGTCACAATATATAAAGCGCAGTTGTGTGGGGGGCTTATTCATACCCCAGCAGAAGCCTATGGAGGCGAAACGCGTCGGGTTCCTATGATTACACCCCACCACTATCCACTGCGCTATTTTATACCACTTTTATGCTGTTTGATGCAAATTTTACTCTGAGCCGAGTTTTTACCGCCCTCATTTGTAAATTTTTGGAAGTATACTCCCTAATAAAGTGCTGCAACGCTTTTTACCAGTAAGGATTCACACTATGTGGAAGCTTTTTTCTTTTTCCTTTCCTTGCCTATTGGCTCACGTGGCTGGCTTTTGAGGAAACGGTCATTCGGCGACCGCAACCAAATCCTGGGGGCCCTGGATCCCATCCTGGCACACCATCCGAGAACGTCTGACGAGACTCCGCACCAGTCTTCGCACAGATCTCCACTCCATACCGCTTGACGGTACAAGCCCGATTGACTCACCGCCAACGGCCTGTGGGTCCACCAGATCCGGTAAGGGCATTCTTTTGTCTTCTCTTTCTCGATGTTGGGACCATCCACATGAGCCAAGAACCTTCCCGCACTTAAGGATCTGTAATCATCCCATAGGAAGACGGCTTACGTCCAGATTTCTGTGGGACTTATTTAGGAGTACTCCATCCGTCCTCCAATTAACATTGTTCATTCATTTATACATATCCCTTTATAGGGACTTTGACGCCCCCCCTTTTGGTTTTAACCCCAATGAATAGTATTTTTGCGTGGAGCTGTATACTTAGCTTATTAAGATACCCTGTATTATTATTTATCTATCCTTCTGCAATGTCACTTTAAAATCACGGTTGTGTATACATGATTGTTTCTTAGCCACCCTACAGGTTGTTATCGAGCATTTCACTCCCCCACACACCCAAGCTTTCTTATCCTTACTTTATTTATTTTCTATACACCCTTTTGGATGTCCCCTGAAAACAAACAATTGCTTTTGGTTCCACAAATCCACACTGTAATTGTTATCTGTTCTCTTTAATGATTACCATTACCTGACTAGTAATCTCTATATCACCGTTCACTAGCGCCACACTTTTTTATCTTTATTCCTACTTGCAACGGTCAAATTGCTGTGTTGGCTGCTTTACAAGAGTTGGCGCAATTTCTACACCTTTTTCCCACAGTTTTTATCAATGAACTTTTATGTGTATTGTCGGACCGACAATTCATTAATAGCCGTGAGTAGTTTTAAATGACTTTTTTTCCTTTGAAATGTCATTTTGCTGTCAGACTGTTCTAAACACGGGAAACATGCGCCCCTTTACAGGCATACTATAGACACCCCCAGGTACGAAATTTAAAGGAATATTACACTTCTATTTTTTCACTTTAAGCATTATTAAAATCACTGCTCCCGAAAAAACGCCCGTTTTTAAAACTTCTTTTTGCATTGATCCATGTCCCCTGGGGCAGGACCCGGGTCCTCAAACACTTTTTATGACAATAACTTGCATATAAACCTTTAAAATGAGCACTTTTGATTATTCATGTTCGTGTCCCATAGACTTTAGCGGTGTTCGCGTGTTTGAACAAATTTTTTGCCTGTTCGCAAGTTCTGTTGCGAACTGAACCGGGGGGTGTTCGGCTCATCCCTATATACTGACTTGTTTATTCCATACATGCGCTGTATGGTCCTGCAGATAATCTGCTACACAGTACTACAGAGAGAGTTGTCCTCACTTGTGCGTAGTTAATTTGGAGTATCCTACTAATTCCCTTCTCCTATCCAAGTTTTCCAAATAAAACATAAAAACACATCCCCTAGACTGGTCATTGGAGACAACGAGCAGAAGAATGTGTACTCCTGGCTGTGTGAAAATACCACATAACTGGCTGTGGATTAATCAGTGCGGGGGTAGTGTTACACACGCATCACATGTAAGGCAGCCCATTCATTTCAACAGGCTGCCCGACATGTGAGCAACACGGAAAAGAAGCCCCTAAATCTTTTTAAAAATATGCCGTACCGAACCACTGGGGCTGCAGCACCATGTAGTGTGGTGCACGCATTTACAGATGCAAGGGGGTGCCATTAAAAATGAATGGCACTGCTGTGCATCTCCTGAAGGGCAGCGCATTTCAACCCCAGCGGGAGAGTGCCGCTTAGGGTAACACTCACAGAGATGCACCGACAGCATCTGTCTTCAGAGGGTGGAATGCGGCCTGGTCTAGTCCCAAAGGGGAGGCTTCCTTAAGGATTGTGAATCCCTAGCCTGTCCCTACTCATCTGGAACCATTCCCTCCCACTATCCTTTTCCCTGACATATGAGTTCTTTTTCCATACACTAACCACTTTGCAAATGTGCACCAAAAGGGACTTATAAAAACTCTGCTGACCCAAGATGACTGCCAGAGATCATCTGGATGCAGGATAGCCAACTGGAACGCTGCCTCCAGTTGGCTATGTTACCCATAGAGAAACCAGGTTTCTACTGACTTCCTCCCCAGGCTGTGATACTGCTCGGGTCGAGCACCACCTACAGTGGACAAAGCAGACTGCACCTGCCTACACTTCCCCTTCTTTGACAGATGCTGTCCTCGGCATCGCAACATGGTAAGAAGAAGAAGAACAACAGTAATCATAGTCAGAAAATCTTGCAGGAAGTTGTCCACTGTTGAACCTCAAACGGCAACGATTCTCTTGATTTTCAGGAGAGACACTTGGCAAAGGTTCATTTTCAGGTAGTGACATTCCCCCCTCTCCTGAGCCCACGGTAGGATCCTCAGACAAGTCCGTACAGTCTGTGGTACCGTATGGCGTTGCCTGGTCTTATGGGCTTCGGACACCAGAGCTGTCAGCAGGGCAGCTATCAGAAATTTTACACAACTTTAGGCCTGCCCCCCCCCCCCCCCCCCCCTGGACCTGACCATCAACATTCCCCAGGGCCCCCCACTGGTTGGCCCATATCCTCCTCTTCCTCTATCCCATGTCCCTCTCTTCCAGTCCCGTTTCCCCCATCCCATGTCCTCCAATCCCATCTCCCCCATTCCATGCCCTCCTCCTCCTCCTCCTCCTCCATCCCATTCCTCCTCCTGCAGTCCCATCTCCTCCATCCCATATCCTCCTCCTCCAATCCCATCTCCTCCATCCCATGTCCTCCTCCTCCAGTCCCATCTCCTCTATCCCATGTCTTCCTCCTCCAGTCCCATCTCCTCCATCCCATGTCTTCCTCCTCCAGTCCCATCTCCTCCATCCCATGTCATCCTCCAGTCCCCATCCCCATCCCATGTCCTCCTCTTCCAGTCTCATCTCCTTCATGCCATGTCCTCTTCCTCCTCTATCCCATCTCCTCCATCCCATGTCCTTTTCCTCCTCCATCCGATTCCTCCTCCTGCAGTCTAATCTCCTCCATCCTATGTCCTCCTCCTCCATCCCCACCTCCTCTATCCCATGTCCTCTTCCTCCTCCATCCCATGTCCTCTTCCTCCTCCATCCCACCTCCTCCATCCCATGTCCTCTTCCTCCTCCATCCCATCTCCTCCATCCCATGTCCTCTTCCTCCTCCATCCCATTCTTCCTCCTGCAGTCTCATCTCCTCCATCCCATGACCTCCTCCAATTCCATCTCCCCCTCCCCATGTCCTCCTCCTCAAGGCCCATTTCCTTCATCCCATGTCCCCCTCCTCCAGTCCCATTTCCTCAATCCCACGTCTTCCTCCTCCAGTCCCATCTCCTCCATCCCATGTCCTCGTCCTCCTCCAGTTCCATCCCCCATCCCATGTCCTCCTCCTCCAGTCCCATCTCCTCCACCCCATGCCCTATTTTTCCAGTCCTATCTCCTCCATCCCAACATATCCTCCTCCAGGAGGATAATTCTGTACAGACACAATGAACAGCCACAATCACCTTCAGTTCAATGTATGAACACAATGTCATATCCGAGGATCACACTACAGACGTTCAGAAACCTGTCATTTTAAAGTGAAACAAAATCCACATTTTTATCTTAGTTTAGGATAGAGTAGTGAAGGTTTAAAACCCCGCTCCCCCTTCTGGTGACAACTCCATTTTTTTTTCTTTTTGGTCACCAGGACAAAAAGCACCTTGTGCCAGTGACTCGATATGGAAAATCCAAAACTTTGAGTTGTCTCCAGAGCAGGAAAAGAGAGAAACCTTCCAATCGGGACTCCAGCTCTGGTGACAACTGTCTCCAGGGGCAATTCCCTCTCACTACCTGTTGTGTCTATGGGACCTCACAATGGGAAAAAAATAAATGGGGTTTTAAATCTTCCATAATTTAGCCAAAATTGAAAAATAAAAAGTGCTGGCTTTATATATATACTTTAGTTTTCTACATAACTAGAACATCTAACAGGGTTATATCATTGCAAGAGATTTCCCCTCAATTCCTGTCTTAGTGTCACCAGGACCATATTATATTGAATATATATATAAGGAAACAATTACTGGCTATATCCTCACAGGGAGACACCCTCACTTCCTGTCCTGATGACACGAAGACAGGAAGTGAGGGAAAATCTCCTGCAATGATATAACCTTGTTAGATGTTCTAGTCATGCATAAAACAAATGTGTATATATAAATGTATATATATATATATATATATATATATATATATATATATATATATATATATATAAGTCAGCCCTTTTTTTCCATTTTGACTAAATTATGGAAAACCCTATTCATTTTTTTCCCCATCTGTATCCTACTGATTGCAGCAAAACAAATTTGCTCGATTCCCCCATCAACACACAGAGTGTTGATGGGGGAATCCCTCCTGTGGAGCCAATGTGTTCTCCTAGTGGGGGAAGCTGCCTCCACCAGGAGAACACAGTGATTATTGCTAGTGGCTATAACAGCTGCTAGCGATAATCGAATGTAAAATCTGAGAGGCTGGTTGTACCAAAACTGATCGATTGATCAACTTGGGTACATTCAGCCTACCCATATATGGTTTGATTCCTCCTGAACCAGCCAAGATTCAAACCATTTATGGCCAGCCTTAGTTTAGCTGCAATCTTCACAGGGGCCCGATCCAGTTTTTCTCAGCAGGGGGATCTGTCCATGGATCCCATGCTGAGTGGAGCGGGTGACTGACAGGTCCGTGTCCGCTCATGCTGTCCGTTTACACCCAACTTTCCTCCATTCCGGCCAGATGGAGGGGAACGGTTGCCCACTTTTTTTTTGCCAGATCGGATCGAATTGGAGGTAGGCGGGTGTAAAAGTGTTTGTATACCGCTGGACGTTTTTTTTTCCCTGCAAGGTAAAGTCATCATGTGCTAGTATGTATAGCATACTTGGTTGGGGCTCATTTTGCATGATTTACTGCATTAATGCGGTGTGGCATGGAAGCGATCAGCCTGTGGCACTGCTGAGGTGTTATGGAAGACCAGATTGCTTTGATAGCGGCCTTCAGCTCATCTGCATTGTTGAGTCTGGTGTCTCTCATCGTCCTCTTGGCAATACACCACCAGATGACATGGCTCCCCAAATCATCGCTGACTGTGGAAACTTCACACTGTACCTCATGCAACTTGGATTCTGTGCCTCTCCACTAGGGATGAGCCGAACACCCCCCTGTTCGGTTCGCACCAGAACATGCGAACAGGAAAAAAGTTTGCTCGAACACGCGAACACCGTTAAAGTCTATGGGACACGAACATGAATATGCAAAAGTGCTAATTTTAAAGGCTTATATGCAAGTTATTGTCATAAAAAGTGTTTGGGGACCTGGGTCCTGCCCCAGGGGACATGGATCAATGCAAAAAAAAGTTTTAAAAACGGCCGTTTTTACAGGAGCAGTGATTTTAATAATGCTTAAAGTCAAACAATAAAAGTGTAATATCCCTTTAAATTTCGTCCCTGGGGGTGTCTATAGTATGCCTGTAAAGGGGCGCATGTTTCCCGTGTTTGGAACAGTCTAACAGCAAAATGACATTTCGAAGGAAAAAACCCATTTAAAACTACCCGCGGCTATTGCATTGCCAACAATACACATAGAAGTTCATTGATAAAAACGGCATGGGAATTCCAAACAGGGAAACCCCGAACCAAAATTAAAAAAAAAAATGACGTGGGAGTCCCCCTAAATTCCATACCAGACCCTTCAGGTCTGGTATGGATTTTAAGGGGAACCCCGCGCCAAAAAAAAATGACGTGGGGTTCCCCCTAAATTCCATACCAGACCCTTCAGGTCTGGTATGGATTTTAAGGGGAACCCCGCGCCAAAAAAAAAAAAAACGGCGTGGGGTCCCCCCAAAAATCCATACCAGACCCTTATCCGAGCACGCAACCTGGCAGGCCGCAGGAAAAGAGGGGGGGACTGTACCAGGCCACATGCCCTCAACATTGGGAGGGTGCTTTGGGGTAGCCCCCCAAAACACCTTGTCCCCATGTTGATGAGGACAAGGGCCTCATCCCCACAACCCTGGCCGGTGGTTGTGGGGGTCTGCGGTCGGGGGGCTTATCGGAATCTGTAAGCCTCCTTTAACAAGGGGACCCCCAGATCCCGGCCCCCCTCCTGTGTTAAATGGTAGGGGGTACTTACCCCTACCATTTCACTTAAAAAACTGTCAAAAATGTTAAAAATGACAAGAGACAGTTTTTGACAATTCCTTTATTTAAATGCTTCTTCTTTCTTTTTATTATTATTATACAGTATTTATATAGCGCCAGCAGTTTACGTAGCGCTTTACAACTTGAGGGTAGACAGTACAAATACAATACAATTTGATACAGTAGGAATCAGAGGGCCCTGCTCCTTAGAGCTTACAATCTAAGAGGGAAGGTCAAGAGATACAAGAGGTAATAACTGTGGGTGATGTGCTGATTGATTTCTTCTATCTTCCTTCATCTTCTTCTTCTTCTGGTTCTTCTGGCTCTTCTGTTTCTTCCTCCGGCGTTCTCGTCCAGCATCTCCTCCGCGACGTCTTCTATCTTCTTCTCCTCGGGCCTCTCCGCACCCATGGCATGGGGGGAGGCTCCCGATCTTCTCTTCATCTTCTTCTTCATCCTCTTCTCTTCTTCCTTCTTCTCTTCTTCTCTTCTTCATTTTCTTCTCCGGGCCGCTCCGCACCCATGCTGGCATGGAGGGAGGCTCCCGCTGTGTGACGGCGTCTCCTCGTCTGACGGTTCTTAAATAACGGGGGGCGGGGCCACCCGGTGACCCGGCCCCCCTCTGACGCACGGCGACTTGACGGGACTTCCCTGTGACGTCACGGGGAATGCCACAGGGAATTCCCGTCACATTATTAAAATCACTGCTCCTGAAAAAACTGCCGTTTTTAAAACTTTTTTTTGCATTAATCCATGTCCCCCGGGGCAGGACCCGGGTCCCCAAACACTTTTTATGACAATAACTTGCATATAAACCTTTAAAATTAGCAGTTTTGATTTCTCCCATAGACTTTTAAAGGGTGTTCTGCGGCATTCGAATTTGCCGCGAACACCCCAAATTGTGAACAGCCAATGTTCGAGTCGAACATGAGTTCGACTCGAACTCGAAGCTCATCCCTACTCTCCACTCTTCCTCCAGACTCTGGGACCTTGATTTCCAAATGAAATGCAAAATTTACCACAGTGATGATTTGTGAGTGATGATTTGTGGAGCCATGTCATCTGCTGGTGTTTGTCCACTGTGTTTTACCAAGTCCAAAGTCAGCACAGCCCTCTACCGGGAAATTCTAGAGCATTTCATGCTTCCATCTGCCGACCAGCTTTATGGAGATGCTGATTTCATTTTCCAGCAGGACTTGGCACCCCCCACTGCCAAAAGTACCAATACCTGGTTTAATGATCATGGTATCACTGTGCTTGATTGGCCAGCAAACTCGCCTCACCTAAACCCCATAGAGAATCTGTGGGGTATTGTCAAGATTAAGATGAGAGACACCAGACCCAACAAAGCATACAAGCTGAAGGCCGCTATCAAAGCAACCTGGGCTTCCATAACACCTCCACAATGCCACAGGCTGATCGCCTCCATGCCACGCCGCATTGATGCAGTAATTCATGCAAAAGGAGCCCCGACCAAGTATTGAGTGCATTCTATACTGTACATACTTTTCACTAAGCCAACATTTCTGTATTAAAAATCCTTTTTTTTAATTGGTGATATGTAATATTCCAATTTTCTGAGATACTGCATTTTGGGTTTTCACTAACTGTAAGCCATAATCATCAAAATTAAAAGAAAGAAATGCTTGAAATATATCACTCTGTGTGTAACACATTTATATAAAATATGAGTTTCACTTTTTGAACTGAATTACTGAAATAAATTAACTTTTTGATGATATTCACATTTTTTGAGATGCACCTGTAAATTTATCTAGCTCCTTCCCTGTTAGGCAGAGAAACCAAAAACTATAATACACTCGTCCTAGCACCTATCTAGGAGGGTGCTACAGTAATTTGATATAATAGGCACATAGGCTACTGTACTGTTCAGCCTCCAAGTATGAACTGTTTTTTGGGGTTTGTGTGGTCACGGTCTCAGCACATTTACAAGCACGGCTCGTAGACTTTAAAGTCTACGAGCCGTGCTTGTAAATGTGCTGAGACAGTGACCACCTGCAGATCGTTTCACAGAAAAACACAATCGTTCCTCACACCTCCTCCTCCCTCTGTGCTTTGTTCTCTTCCGGCTCAAATATCACTGATCAGTCCCAGCCTCCTCCTGTGTTGGAGGAAGTCACCCCTCCCAACTGCATTTCTCCCGGTGTCTTTCTCTTCCTGGTTTCAGCGATGGCATCTGCAGACCTGAGAGCTGAGCTGGAATGTTCCGTCTGTCTGAACATTTATACAGATCCTGTAATGCTGAGATGCGGACACGACTTTTGCCGGGTCTGTATCAAACGTGTGCTGGATACACAGCGTGTGGCTGGAGATTACTTCTGTCCTGTGTGCCGAAAAAGGTTCAGGAGTCGTCCTGCACTGCAGAGGAACATTACTCTATGTAACATAGTGGAGAATTTCCAGTCTGCTCAGCCAGATCATGAGCAGTCTGGGGTCTTCTGCACTCACTGTGTGGACTCTCCCGTACCTGCCATTAGATCCTGTCTGCTCTGTGAGGTTTCTCTGTGTGATAAACACCTGAGAGTCCACAAAAAGTCCCCAGAACACATCTTATGTGACCCCACCTTGTCCATGGAGAGCAGGAAATGCTCCATCCATAAGAAGATCCTGGAGTATTACTGCACTGAGGATGACACCTGTATCTGTGTGTCCTGCCGTTTGGCTGGAGAACATCGAGGACACCAGGTGGAGTCACTGGTTGAGGCTTTCGAGATCAAGAAGGAGACATTTAGGAATGTTCTGCAGAGACTTCTAACAAAGAGAGAGGAGACGGAGGAAAGAGTCCAGAGTCTGCAGGAACACAGGAGGAAAGTAGAAGAAAAAGCAGCTGGTGACACCAAGAAAGTCACTGCCCTGTTTAAAGATCTCAGGAGACGTCTGGATGGCCTGGAGGAGAGATTCCAGGATGAGATTTCCAGGTGGGCACAGGGGGTCTCCATCTGCATGTCAGAAATGATCCGGGATCTGGAAACGAAGAAGGAGGATCTGTCCAGGAAGTTGCGTCACATTGAGGAGCTGTGTAACATGACGGATCCACTGACTGTCTTACAGGAATCAGACACAGGTGACTTGTGTGATACTGAGAATGGAGATAATGAGGACAGAGAGAGACATGAGAAGCTCCTCCATGATGGAGGGGGTCTGGATGTGGCTGGGATATCACGCGAAATACGCACATTGTCTGATATAATCACACGGGTTAATGTACACTTCTATATACAGGAAGCTGCAGACATATTACTGGATGTAAACACAGTTCAAAAAAATCTACTTATATCAGATGACAGGAAAACTGTATCCTGGTCAGATAGAAATCAGAATCACCCCAAAACACCAGAGAGATTTTTTGGTCATCCTCAGGTGTTGAGCAGTCAGAGTTTCTCCTCAGGGAGACTTTACTGGGACGTGGATGTCGGGGGATCAGATCAATGGGTAGTTGGAATGTGTTACCCCAGTATAGACAGGAGAGCAGAGCCGTCACTTATTGGATGGAATAACAAGTCCTGGGGTTTGGTCAAAAAAGATAAACAGTATTTGGCGGTACATGACGGTAAAGGAATCAAAATACTTGTAAACATCATCAATAACAGAGTCAGGATATATCTGGACTATGAGGCCAGACGGATCTCCTTTTATGATCTGTGTGACCCGATCCGACATCTCCACACCTTCACCACCACCTTCACTGAGCCCCTCCATGCTGGGATATGGGTATGGAAAGATGGTATAATAAAGATCTGTGGGGGTAATCAGAAGATCTGAGAAATCTGCCCAGAGACTGGTGATGTCACATAGAGGAGGCATTGATTGGTGGAATATTCAACTAATTAGATAAGACAGTGGGGGGTCTTGGGGGCTTTGATCAGTGCCCTGCATGTTCTACTATAAATAAATATAAGTGAGATTTAATTTACGGTCCCAGACTTTTTTTTACTTCCATTTTTACATGACACACTATTTTTCTATCTATCTGTCTATCTATCTATCTAAGATTAACATTTGTAGATGGTCTCATTCCTTATTATTAATACATTTCAATGTGTTTGTTTATTGATTATTTTATTGTGTGAAGAAATAAAAATGAATAATAGATCTACAAATAGATAGAAAGAGATGAAGATCGATGTAAAAATCTCTGAGGAAATATATATGAGAAAATGATCTTTAGAAAGATTTGCTATTGAAAGAAAAAATGGGATTTATCACTAATATAATGGGATCAATATATTAATGTATGATTAGCACTACTGGAATATGTCACTAATATAATGTGTCGCCAAAGAATGGATCACCGTTCTATCAGATCACATTTATAATGGATCCTAATATAATGTGTTCCCATAGAATGGATCACCAATATAATTCTTTTGGATCACTTTTATAATGGATCCTAATATAATGTGTTCCCATAGAATGGATCACCAATAGAATTCTATTGGATAACTTTTATAATGGATCCTAACATAATGTGTCCCCATAGAATGGATCACTGTTCTATTGGATCACTTTTATAATGGATCCTAAAATAATGTGTCCCCATAGACTGGATCTTCAATATAATTCTATTGGTTAACTTTTATAATGGATCCTAATATAATATGTCCCCATAGAATGGATCACCAATAGAATTCTATTGGATCACTTTTATAATTGTTGTGCGCTTGACAGCAGGAATAGCCTGAACGATAATTATATTGAGTACTTTTCACCTATCTAATTTCTTTTTAAAAAACACAGATCAAACGATATGAACATAGACTAAATATGGAACATTTATTCATTAGTAGGGATGAGCCGAACACCCTCCTGTTCGGTTCGCACCAGAACATGCGAACAGGAAAAAAGTTCGTTTGAACACGCAAACACCGTTAAAGTCTATGGGACACGAACATGAATAATCCAAAGTGCTAATTTTAAAGGCTTATATGGAAGTTATTGTCATAAAAAGTGTTTGGGGACCAGGGTCCTGCCCCAGGGGACATGGATCAATGCAAAAAAAAGTTTTAAAAACGGCCGTTTTTTCAGGAGCAGTGATTTTAATAATGCTTAAAGTCACACAATAAAAGTGTAATATCCCTTTAAATTTCGTACCTGGGGGGTGTCTATAGTATGCCTGTAAAGGGGCGCATGTTTCCTGTGCTTAGAACAGTCTGACAGCAAAATTACATTTCGAAGGAAAAAAGCCATTTAAAACTACTTGCGGCTATTGCATTGCCGGTCCGACAATACACTTAGAAGTTCATTGCTAAAAACGGCATGGGAATTCCCCACAGGGGAACCCTGAACCAAAATTAAAAAAAAAAATGACGTGGGGGTCCCCCTAAATTCCATACCAGGCCCTTCAGGTCTGGTATGGATATTAAGGGGAACCCCGGCCAAAATTAAAAAAAAAAAATGACGTAGGGGTCCTCCTAAATTCCATACCAGACCCTTCAGGTCTAGTACGGATTTTAAGGGGAACCCCGCACCAAAAAAAACAAAACGGCGTGGGGTCCCCCCAAAAATCCATACCAGACCCTTATCCGAGCACGCAACCTGGCAGGCCGCATGAAAAGAGGGGGGGACAAGAGAGCGCCCCCCCTCCTGAACCGTACCAGGCCACATGCCCTCAACATTGGGAGGGTGCTTTGGGGTAGCCCCCCAAAACACCTTGTCCCCATGTTGATGAGGACAAGGGCCTCATCCCCACAACCCTGGCCGGTGGTTGTGGGGGTCTGTGGGCGGGGGGCTTATCGGAATCTGGAAGCCCCCTTTAACAAGGGGACCCCCAGATCCCGGCCCCCCCCTGTGTGAAATGGTAAGGGGGTACTTGTACCCCTACCATTTCACTAAAAAACTGTCAAAAATGTTAAAAATGACAAGAGACAGTTTTTGACAATTCCTTTATTTAAATGCTTCTTCTTTCTTCTATCTTCCTTCATCTTCTTCTGGCTCTTCTGGTTCTTCCTCCGGCGTTCTCGTCCAGCATCTCCTCCGTGGCGTCTTCTATCTTCTTCTCCTCGGGCCGCTCCACACCCATGGCATGGGGGGAGGCTCCCGCTCTTCTCTTTTTCTTTTCTTCTCTTCCTCATTTTCTTCTCCGGGCTGCTCCGCATCCATGCTGGCATGGAGGGAGGCTCCCGCTGTGTGACGGCGTCTCCTCATCTGACGTTCATCTGTGACCCCGCCCCCTCTGACGCACGGTGACTTGACGGGACTTCCCTGTGACGTCACGGGGAATGCCACAGGGAAGTTCCGTCATGTCCTGTGCGTCAGAGGGGGGCGGGGTCACCGGCTGGCCCCGCCCCCTGTTGTTTAAGAACCGTCAGATGAGGAGACGCCGTCACACAGCGGGAGCCTCCCTCCATGCCAGCATGGATGCGGAGCGGTCCGGAGAAGAAAATGAAGAAGAGAAGAAGAGAAGAAGAGAAGAAAAGAAGAAGATGAAGAAGGAGATGAAGAAGATGAAGAGAAGAGCCTCCCCCCATGCCATGGGTGCGGAGCGGCCCGAGGAGAAGAAGATAGAAGACGCCGCGGAGGAGATGCTGGACGAGAACGCCGGAGGAAGAACCAGAAGAACCAGAAGAAGAAGAAGATGAAGGAAGAAAGAAGAAAGAAGAAGCATTTAAATAAAGGAATTGTCAAAAACTGTCTCTTGTCATTTTTAACATTTTTGACATTTTTTTAGTGAAATGGTAGGGGTAAGTACCCCCTTACCATTTCACACAGGGGGGGGTGGGATCTGGGGGTCCCCTTCCAGATTCCGATAAGCCCCCCTCCCACAGACCCCCACAACCACCGGCCAGGGTTGTGGGGATGCGGCCCTTGTCCTCATCAACATGGGGACAAGGTGTTTTGGGGGGCTACCCCAAAGCACCCTCCCAATGTTGAGGGCATGTGGCCTGGGACGGTTCAGGGGGGGGCGCACTCTCGTCCCCCCTCTTTTCCTGCGGTCTGCCAGGTTGCGTGCTTGGATAAGGGTCTGGTATGGATTTTTGGGGGGACCCCACGCCGGTTTTTTTTTTTGGCGTGGGGTTCCCCTTAAAATCCATACCAGACCTGAAGGGTCTGGTATGGAATTTAGGGGGACCCCCACGTCATTTTTTAAAAAATTTTGGCCGGGGTTCCCCTTAATATCCATACCAGACCTGAAGCGCCTGGTATGGAATTTAGGGGGACCCCCACGTCATTTTTTTTTAAATTTTTGGTTCGGGGTTCCCCTGTGGGGAATTCCCATGCCGTTTTTATCAATGAACTTCTATGTGTATTGTCGGACCGGCAATGCAAAAGCAAAAGTAGTTTTAAATGGGTTTTTTCCTTCGAAATGTCATTTTGCTGTCAGACTGTTCTAAACACGGGAAACATGCGCCTCTTTACAGGCATACTATAGACACCCCCCAGCTACGAAATTTAAAGGGATATTACACTTTTATTGTTTGACTTTAAGCATTATTAAAATCACTGCTCCTGAAAAAACGGCCGTTTTTAAAACTTTTTTTTTCATTGATCCATGTCCCCTGGGGCAGGACCCCGGTCCCCAAACACTTTTTATGACAATAACTTGCATATAAGCCTTTAAAATTAGCACTTTTGATTTCTCACATAGACTTTTAAAGGGTGTTCCGCGGCATTCGAATTTGCCGCGAACACCCCAAATTGTTCGCTGTTCGGCGAACTGGCGAACAGCCAATGTTCGAGTCGAACATGAGTCGACTCGAACTCGAAGCTCATCCCTATTCATTAGACATGTATTCACAATAAATAGTTAGAATATGGATGGACATAAACAAAATCTTACATAAAATACAAATTGTTGCTATGCGATATGAATGGAATGAAAGGAATAATTTCTCCCCGTGGACAAAATAGCCATGCATATATACAGTATATAATTACCTACCAGACAATAGTCTGATATTTACGAAGCCAACAGTTACATCTCTGCAGAAGGAGCAAGTGGTTGCCTTTCCAAAATGGTGTCCCGTCAAGGTGGAGCTGCGTCTTGGCGTCCCGGAGGTGTTTAGATGATGAGGCGTGATGATGAGCATATGAAGTGTAAAAGTGTGTTGTGGAGAGTGATGTATTGTGAAGAGTCTGAAGTGTGTGTCGTAATTGCTTCCCCTCCTGGTCCTATATACCGTTCTGGTCAATAAGCTCGTAAATATTTTAATAAGCCTAGCCCAGAAGGTGGAATTTCTTCTTGGTTCATGTGGCTAAATATTAATTTTGTTATTTGTTTAGGCATTGCCTTTCTTAGCCACCAGGTGTCATTCTAGGACAAGAAATATTTGTTCTAAATAATTTGTTGTATGACTGTGCATTTTCTCATGATACAAGTGTGGCCATGTGATATTTCAAATATATATGTGTAATGTTGGGGAGATCTGGTAACGCCATCGGATGAGTATACATTTCTAATGCAGCAATATTTTAAACATAATTTTATTGATTAGGAATAGATGTTTTACCTATATGTATGTTATGATTAATTATACATCTAGGTAAAGGAAAAAAAAACTATATGGATATATATATGGTTCTAGTATATATATCTAAACACAATGATTTGTATATTTAAACTATTTCTACATATAGGATATTTCTAATCAGATTAAATACATACTACATCACAAGATTATTATTATGCCTCCGGACAATAAAATCATGACTTGAATCCATTTCATGGGATATGATACATGAGGTTATAGTCTTAAAATCACACACTCACTGATGTTGGACGAGAAAGCTTGGCTCCCAGTCTCTGCTCGAATTCATCCCAAAGGTGTTCTATCGGGTATTGGTTAGGACCCTGTGCAGGCCAGTCAAGTTCCTCCACCCCAAACTCACTCATCCATGTCTTTATGGACCTTGTTTTGTGGACTGGTGCGCAGTCATGTTGGAACAGGAAGGGGCCATCCCCAAACTGTTCCCACAATGTTGGGAGCATGAAAATGTCCAAAATGTCTTTGTATACTGACGCCTTATGAGTTCCCTTCACTGGATCTAAGGGACCAAGCCCAACCCCTAAAAAACAACCCCACACCATAATCCCCCCTCCACCAAATGATTTGGACCAGTGCACAAAGCAAGGTCCATAAAGACATGGATGAGCGAGTTTGGGGTGGAGAAAATTGACTGGTCTGCACAGAGTCCTGACCTGAACCAGATAGAACACATTTGGCATGAATTAGAGAGGAGACTGCGAGCCATGCCTTCTCATCCAACATCAGTGCCTGACCTCACAAATGCACTTCTGGAAATACATACCCATAGACACACTCCTAAACCTTGTGGACAGCCTTCCAAGAAGAGTTGAAGCTGTTATAGCTGCAAAGGGTGGGCCAACTCAATATTGCACCCTACTGACTAAGGCTGGGATGCCATTAAAGTTCATGTGCGTATAAAGCCAGGCGCCCCAATACTTTTGGTAATATAGTGTATATTTATTTCTTCACAATAGTGCTGACATAAGTCCCCCACCCACAGACCATAACAACCACCATGCCAGAGTTGTGGGGAAGAGGCCCATGTCCTCATCCACTTGGGGCAAGTTTTTTTGCCGGAAATCTACCCTGGCAATGTACCTTCCCCAATGTTGAGGGCGTGTTGCCTAATATGATTTGTCCTCCACTTCCTGGCCTGCCAGATTGCATGCTCTGATAAGGGTTTGGTGTAGATTTTTGGGGAGGAGCCCATACCTTTTTCCGCCCCCCTAAACCCGTTGACTTCCAGAGCCATTTTTATTCTTTTTTGCAGATGTCAAAAATATTATTTTAGGCCCGAAGATTACTTCAAGCCCCCACAACTAGAGATGCACCGAAATTTTGGCGGCCGAAAATTGTGTTATCGGCATTTTGCTGATAAGAGAAAAAAGGTGCTCATGATGGCACTGAAAATGCACGTGACTTTGCTACAATTTTGCTGCAATTTTACTATGCTTATGGTGTGTCTTTGAAAGGTCATGTGACTCAAAAACCACATCAAAAACGTAACACGGGTGGCATTATTGATGCGTTCTTGCTGCATTTTCAATGCATTTCAACAGGGAGGTGCATTTTTGTGCATTTTTTTTTAGCTGACCAAAAATACAGCAAGCAGGATTTTTAACACCACAACGGAAACGCAGTGTGAAGACATACATAGAATTTAAAGGGGTGCATTTTCCTTGAGCTTTTCTTGCGCTAAAGGTGCCAATAGTTTTCTCTGGCCCTCCTGTCCCAACAGGGAACCCGAGAATGCAGCTGGTGGTTCCGCCAGCTGACCATAGAGCTGATCGGAGACCAGAATGGCTCCAATCATCTCTATGGCCTAAGAATCCGGAAGCTACGAGCATTTCATGATGGTTTCGCCGGATATAAACAGCGCCATTGGGAAATTGAGAAAGCATTTTATCACACCGATCTTGGTGTGGTCAGATGCTTTGAGGGCAGAGGAGAGGTCTAGGGTCTAATAGACCCCAATTTTTTCAAAAAAGAGTACCTGCCACTACCTAATGCTATCATAGGGAATATTTACATTCCCTTTAGTTCCACAACTAAAAAAATGATAAAAAATAAATAAAAATGAAAGGAACAGTTTAAAAATAAAAAAGCAAAATTAAATAATAATAAAAAAAAAAAAGCACCCCTGTCCCCCCGTGCTCACGCGCAAAGGCGAACGCAAGCATCGGTCTGGTGTCTTATGTAAACAGCAATTACACCATGCATGTGAGGTATCACCACGAAGGTCAGATCGAGGGAAGTAATTTTAGCAGTAGACCTCCTCTGTAAATCTAAAGTGGTAGCCTGTAAAGGATTTTAAAGGCTTTTAAAAATGTATGTAGTTTGTCGCCGCTGCACGTTTGTGCGCAATTTTAAAGCATGTCATGTTTGGTATCCATGTACTCGGCATAAGATCATCTTTTTTATTTCATCAAACATTTGGGCAATATAGTGTGTTTTAGTGTATTAAAATTTAAAAAGTGTTTTTTTTCCAAAAAAAACTGCGTTTGCGTGATTGGTTTTCGGGGCCCCGTACGTGGTTAGACTGCCAAAAAGTCTCACACATGAGGTATCTCCATACTCAGGAGAAGCAGCAGAATGTATTTTGGGGAGTAATTCCACATATAACCATGTCATGTTTGAACAATATATAATGTAGTGACAACTTTGTGTAAGAAAAAAAATTAAAATTTAATTTTCCGAAACTTGTGACAAAATATAAAATATTCCATGGACTCAACATGCCTCTCAGCAAATAGCTTAAAGTGTCTTCTTTCCAAGAAGTGTTTGGAGTGAAGTTGTTCTGGAGTTACCAACAGGAGGTCCACGGGCATCTGGCCATATCACCAGAACATAAGGAAGAAGGGTGTGTGGCAGGTGGACAGTGTTGTTAAAGGCTCACACAACAGCCCCCACGTGTTGATGCCACTGGTCTTGGTAACTCAGTTCTAAATCCCGCAGCATGCCCAGTAGGGTGTGGTACAACTGCCGATAAGTACTGGGGGTGATAGTGGGTGGAATGGAACTTCCAGATGGTACTGAGGTGGCACAGCTCCATCATGATCACAGATTTAAAGTTTGGGCCTTGGTCAGAAAAGGACCCGCTTTAGGCAGCCAGAGGGTTGGACAATGTGCTCCCAGAAAGGCTTGACAGTTGTGGTTGCTGTTTGGTCTTTGGTGAGCATCACCACCGCAAATTTGGTGATTGATCCACGAAGACCAGCGCATATTGATATCCAGAAGGTGCACTGGAAATTGTCAGAAAGTCCAAAAGGCTCAGAAGTGGTGAGGGTCATAAGTGTTAGCCTTTTGTATAGTACAGATTTCGGACTCCTGGAAGGCTTTATGTACCCAGTGTGAGAAATTGGGGCAGAGGAAATACCTCCAAACCAGGGACTCAGTCCGATCTTCCCTGAAATGGCCACCCGCAGTGTGAAGTATCTGACAGATTTTCAGGATGTGTGACTGGGGGATCACAACTTGGAGGATATCCTGTTGCTCCAAGGAAATTCAGGCCTGCCGATAGAGTACTTTGTCCCAAAATGGCAGACAATTGCATTGTCTCCGGATTGCCGGAGCAACAGGGGACAACTTTTGGAACTGCCGAGAGGTAGGCCTGTATTTGGGAGAGAAGTAGCACTGCGCCTGTATGAGGTCTGGGCCCTTTTGTTGGGTCAGGGCCCATTCCTCCTACCCATAGAGCTCCGCTGCTTTGAGGGGTAGGTCAGGGTCCTGTCCCTGAATGGCATGTGGGGTGGAGGAGCAATCTCTATGCTCTCCTGGTTAGAGTCCACATCCTCCCCTGGGCGTTCAACGGGAAACGGGACAGGGCGTCGGCATGCCCGTTGAGCTTCCCTGGCCAGTACTATATCTTGAGCTTGAACTGTGCCATTCAGGCAGCCCACCTCTGCTTCACAGCTCCCAACTTGGCTGTCTCCAGATAGGCCGGGGGTTGTTATCCATTAAGATTTCTATCTTAGCCCTGCGAGATACTCTGCAAACTTCTTGGGTATGGCCCAGACCAGGATGAGGAGTTCAAGTTTAAAAGAGCTTTAGTTGTGAGGAATTTTCTCGGTGGGCCGCAAGCTTCAACGGGCCCACTCTGGGTGCTGTGTCTGCTCAGCAACTGGGTCAGTGGGTAGCTATCCCAGTGGGTGCGGAAATTGAGTTTCACACAGAACCGCAGTCTGTCATCCTTTATTTGCACCAGGACGACAGGGGCAACCCAGGGACTCCAACTCTCGCGGATCACCCTACCTTGTAACATGTCACAGGGCAAGTTCTTGACCTCCTGACACAGTGCTGGGGGCATGTGGTGATACCACTCCTGGAAGGGCGGTGTATCCCCTGTGTGGATCGGGTGGTCAATGGCCTAAGTGAACCCGTAATCCAGATTGCCCAGATTGATGAGTCCCTGGTGGACCTTGGACAAGGTTCGGCCCACCAGCCACTTCCTTGGCATCACTGGGTCCTTGCGGGGCTTGACCATAAAGGTAGCCCCTTGTAACTTTTTGTGGGCTCCAATGGGGTGCCAGCAGTAACTTCTGTTTGCAACGGTTGTTTCTTTGCTGCCTTCTGTTGTCCTCAAAGGCCTGGAACACTCTGAGCCACACTGCTTACAAGCTAGAGCCTTGTGTCTGCCAACCAGAGTGTTTGTATTTGGCCAGAATACGAGGTCCAGGTATTTCGAACGGTTCATGCCCAACACAACAAACACTGCTGGGTTCACAGGGCCGCGGGTCACCACTACTTGCACCCGTTCCACCACCTGGTCCTCAATTTGGATCCTGACCCAGGTGTCTTCAACAGGATAGGTAGATTGTTGGCTACCCTGAGGGACAGCCAGCAGGGGTCAGTTGCTCCCCTGCTCCAAATCTCTGTACATAAAAGTCATACTCCATGACAGTGACCTCTGACCCTGTGTCAATCAAGCATGGGACTTCTTGCCCATTAACCAGGGTGGATACCACTGGGCTAGTTGCAGTCATGGCCTCTGGCTTGCTGGGATTACGAATTTCCAGTCCCGAGGGTAGTCCCTATTTGCCCTGGAAGTCACTAGTTTACTTTGGCATGGAGAAGTTTTAAAATCCAGACCGCCCACGGTACTTGTAAATGTGTCCATAGCGGCCATACCGCCAGCACTTCCGATCCTTGTCGGGATCCCTATGAAATTGGTTCTCACCCCTCTGGTGTTGGGAAGAATCCTTTTTAGGGGAAGCACTTTCCTGCTTTAAAGCAGCCACATCTTGCGCCAACTCTTATTCCGGGATGTACACCGGTTCATACTTTTTGGTCACTGCTACAGTTGCATTTGCCTCTTCTTGCTCCCACACAACCGCATCTAGCACCATATCGTGGAAGGAAGTGGTAGGTGCTCTTTTGTATAGTACAGATTTCGGACTCCTGGAAGGCTTTATGTACCCAGTGTGAGAAATTGGGGCAGAGGAAATACCTCCAAACCAGGGACTCAGTCCGATCTTCCCTGAAATGGCCACCCGCAGTGTGAAGTATCTGACTGATTTTCAGGATGTGTGACTGGGGGATCACAACTTGGAGGATATCCTGTTGCTCCAAGGAAATTCAGGCCTGCCGATAGAGTACTTTGTCCCACAATGGCAGACAATTGCATTGTCTCCGGATTGCCGGAGCAACAGGGGACAACTTTTGGAACTGCCGAGAGGTAGGCCTGTATTTGGGAGAGAAGTAGCGCTGCGTCTGTATGAGGTCTGGGCCCTTTTGTTGGGTCAGGGCCCATTCCTCCTACCCATAGAGCTCCGCTGCTTTGAGGGGTAGGTCAGGGTCTTGTCCCTGAATGGCATGTGGGGTGGAGGAGCAATCTCTATGCTCTCCTGGTTAGAGTCCACATCCTCCCCTGGGCGTTCAACGGGAAACGGGACAGGGCGTCGGCATGCCCGTTGAGCTTCCCTGGCCAGTACTATATCTTGAGCTTGAACTGTGCCATTCAGGCAGCCCACCTCTGCTTCACAGCTCCCAACTTGGCTGTCTCCAGATAGGCCGGGGGTTGTTATCCATGAAGATTTCTATCTTAGCCCTGCGAGATACTCTGCAAACTTCTTGGTGATGGCCCAGACCAGGGTGAGGAGTTCAAGTTTAAAAGAGCTTTAGTTGTGAGGAATTTTCTCGGTGGGCCACAAGCTTCAACGGGCCCACTCTGGGTGCTGTGTCTGCTCAGCAACTGGGTCAGTGGGTAGCTATCCCAGTGGGTGCGGAAATTGAGTTTCACACAGAACCGCAGGCTGTCATCCTTTATTTGCACCAGGACGCCAGGGGCAACCCAGGGACTCCAACTCTCGCGGATCACCCTACCTTGTAACATGTCACAGGGCAAGTTCTTGACCTCCTGACACAGTGCTGGGGGCATGTGGTGATACCACTCCTGGAAGGGCGGTGTATCCCCTGTGTGGATCGGGTGGTCAATGGCCTAAGTGAACCCGTAATCCTCCTGGATGGTTGCAAATACCAGGAGGTGTTTTTCCAGTAGTTGGTGGAGTCTCTGTTGTGGTAGGGGAAAGTCTTTAAAAGGAATTTTCAGCTGTTCCAGTAGTGACTTGTATTTAGCCTCATCCCAGGAGGCCATAACTGCCTGCAGAGGGGCACACGACCTCCACCCTGGTTGGGCCTCAGAGATGCAGTGGCTAGGGACCATGTAAAAATCAGTGAGGATGGCTTGCCTGGGCAGTGTGATTGATAGAGTGCCCAGATTGATGAGTCCCTGGTGGACCTTGGACAAGGTTCGGCCCACCAGCCACTTCCTTGGCATCACTGAGTCCTTGCGGGGCTTGACCATAAAGGTAGCCCCTTGTAACTTTTTGTGGGCTCCAATGGGGTGCCAGCAGTAACTTCTGTTTGCAACGGTTGTTTCTTTGCTGCCTTCTGTTGTCCTCAAAGGCCTGGAACACTCTGAGCCACACTGCTTACAAGCTAGAGCCTCGTGTCTGCCAACCAGAGTGTTTGTATTTGGCCAGAATACGAGGTCCAGGTATTTCGAACGGTTCATGCCCAACACAACAAACACTGCTGGGTTCACAGGGCCGCGGGTCACCACTACTTGCACCCGTTCCACCACCTGGTCCTCAATTTGGATCCTGACCCAGGTGTCTTCAACAGGATAGGTAGATTGTTGGCTACCCTGAGGGACAGCCAGCAGGGGTCAGTTGCTCCCCTGCTCCAAATCTCTGTACATAAAAGTCATACTCCATGACAGTGACCTCTGACCCTGTGTCAATCAAGCATGGGACTTCTTGCCCATTAACCAGGGTGGATACCACTGGGCTAGTTGCAGTCATGGCCTCTGGCTTGCTGGGATTACGAATTTCCAGTCCCGGGGGTAGTCCCTATTTGCCCTGGAAGTCACTAGTTTACTTTGGCATGGAGAAGTTTTAAAATCCAGACCGCCCACAGTACTTGGAAATGTGTCCATAGCGGCCATACCGCCAGCACTTCCGATCCTTGTCGGGATCCCTATGAAATTGGTTCTCACCCCTCTGGTGTTGGGAAGAATCCTTTTTAGGGGAAGCACTTTCCTACTTTAAAGCAGCCACATCTTGCGCCAACTCTTATTCCGGGATGTACACCGGTTCATACTTTTTGGTCACTGCTACAGTTGCATTTGCCTCTTCTTGCTCCCACACAACCGCATCTAGCACCATATCGTGGAAGGAAGTGGTAGGTTGCTCTTTAAGCCTCTCATGCAATACTCCCCAGAGTGGGCCAGGCTTCATGCCTACTATGAACTGGTACCTCCAGCATGTGGTCAGAGTCAGTAATGTCAGCTGCATAGCTATCGCGTAATGAGTGAGGTTCTCATCCCCCTGCTGTTTCATGACAAAGAACCTTTGTTTCAACTACGGCAGTGGTATCTTTTCTTCAAAGAGGCCTTCCAGGTGTGACACAGTCTGTTGTACAGTAGTCTGCTCTTCCATCACTGATTTGTGGGTGTCATCCTCTAAAGCATTAATAGCCAGCTCTACCACCAGCCAGGCCAGGACCTGGTACAGAAACACAGCACTCTCTAGCCTCTCCTCCTATTCTGCCCCTGACTTCCTCTGCAGGCTGCGGTACCACTCAGGTTGAGCGCCACCTACAGTGGAGAAAGCAGCTTGCACCTGCCTACACACTTGGTGGTATTATGTTATTGGTGAAGAAGCAGATTCTGGAAATGTTATGAACAGTGCCATCTTTAACGCGGGACAAAAGGGGCAGCTATCCAGGGCCCCGTCATTATTGGGGGACCCAAAGCAGCTGCCTCTTGAGCCCCTTGTCATGTAGAGTCCCGGACCTGTAGTGGCAGATCTGATGCCGACCAGGGCGTCCTTGGGATGCAGGCAGTAAGATATGCCCGAACCCCGCATATCATCTTCACACAGCGAGCGGGCAGTCCAGAGGCTGCGGGGGAAGGCAAGCAGCATGAGGCTGGCTAGAACCGTGAGCCTTTGAGGGAGAAGACCTCCACCGCCAGTCCGGCAACCTGACCTGAGCAGCAGAATCCCTGGCGCCTCCCAAAGCCTACACTCCTACTTCAACCTCCTCTCCTGTGCGCTCCCAGCTGTGACTTCAACATAAAGACAGGTTGACCGAGGGCCCAGAGGACGAGGAAGGGGTGGAAGGTAGGTACATCACACACACCTACCCACAGACAGGGGCTGGGACAGGGGAGCACAGTCTAGGAGTTGTATTTTGTTTTATTGGAGAACTTGGATTGCGAAAGGATATAGTAGGATACTCCAAATTGAACTATTCAGACACGAGGACAGCTTTCTCAGTGGAACTGTGTAGCAGATTGTAGAGAATAGAGCAAAGTCCCTTTTTAGTAGAAGGAATTTAGTGGACCCTGCTTCTTCAAGACACCAACTGGTGTCCCCTTTTGCCTACACACAGCAGCTGACTTCTAGCACACAGAGGGGTATTTGGCAGCACCAGTCTCTAGGATCCCTTTAGGGGGTCTGTACTTATAAAGCCCTGGTCGCAGATCACCTTTCAGCATTCACCGTTCAGGTCACCTACCCACCTGAGGAGGCATGGCAGCCTGCGCTGGAGGGTAGTGACAGGCTCCCTCCCCACTGGACCTCTCCTCTTAGGAGGAAGACTAGGGTTGCCAACTCATCCCTTTAAACCCCAACACATATTAATTACACAGGTTCTGTGGCTGATTAAGGTGGTAATTAAACCCATTTGTTGCCTTATCTGCATTAAATCAGCCTCAGAACCCGTGTGATTCATATGTGTTTGGGTTTAACCACTTGACCACTGGGCACTTAAACCCCCTTCCTAACCAGACCAATTTTCAGCTTTCGGTGCGGTCACATTTTGAATGACAATTACTCAGTCATGCAACGCTGTACCCATATGAAATTTTTGTCCTTTTTTCCACACAAATAGAGCTTTCTTTTGGTGGTATTTATTCTGCTATAGTGCGGTCGTTAAGTAGTTAAAGGGATGAGGTGGCAACTCTAAGGAAGACCCAGAGCCCATGTGCTCCTCAAGAATAAATAGAGGCACCCAGCATGCTTAAGGGCACCTCCCCTTACAATTGGCCAGGGCTGTACCCATATTCATGTTCCCATCTGCCTAGTCTCCACCTATAGCCCAGAGTCTTCCTAGGTTGTTAGGCATAGGGAAACTCAGACAGCATAAACAGCACCAGAGTTAAAACAGCGGCCT
This sequence comes from Lithobates septentrionalis, assembly GCA_037952835.1. Lineage (NCBI taxonomy): Eukaryota > Metazoa > Chordata > Amphibia > Anura > Ranidae > Lithobates > Lithobates septentrionalis. The sequence continues at coordinate 20,190 of JBBDGP010003461.1, read as the reverse complement.
ACATTAGCCGATCACAGTCTATGTTTTTTTTCTATTTAGGGATGCTTACATTCCTTGTAATAGGAATAAAAGTGACCCAATTTTTTTCTTTTTTAAAAGGACAGTCTCAAAATAAAAAATAAAAAATTAAAATCAATAATAAAAAAAAAATTGAAAGCGCCCCATCCTGCCGGGCTCGCACGCAGAAGCAAGTCGCACCCGCATATGAAAACATGTTTCAAACCACACATGTGAGTTATCGCCACGATCGTTAGAGTGACAGCAATATTTCTAGTATGAGACCTCCTCTGTAACTCAAAACTGGTAACCTCAAGAAATTTTTAAACGTCGCCTATGGAGATTTTTAAGGGTCAAAGGTTGTCGCCATTCCACGAGCGGGCGCAATTTTGAAGTGTGACATGTTGGGTATCAATTTACTCAATGTAACATTATCTTTCACAATATAAAAAAAAAATGGGCTAACTTTACTGGTGTCTTATTTTTTTAATTAAAAAATTCTCCCAAAAAAATTGCGCTTGTAAGACTGCTGCGCAAATACTGTGTGACATAAAGTATTGCATCGACCACCATTTTATTCTCTAGGGTGTCTCTAAAAAAAATAATATATAATGTTTGGGGGTTCTAAGCAATTTTATAGCAAAAAAAAAAACAACCTGATTTTAACTTGTAAACACCAAGTCTGAAAAATAGGCCCGGTCCTTAAGTGGTTAACCACTTGACGACCGCCTCACGCTGATATACGTCAGCAGAATGGCACGGGCAGGCAAAATCACGTACCTGGTACGTGATTGCCTTCCCGCGGGCGGGGGGGTCCGATCGGACCCCCCCCGGTGCCAGAGGCATTCTGCATTTGTTCCCGGGCGATGAGAGGTGAGGGGGAGGCCATCCATTCGTGGCCACCCCCTCCCGATCGCTCCCGGCGAATGAAAATCCTTCCTCTCCCTCTGTAATGTAAACAGAAGTGATGTCATCCCTCCTCGAGCCTGTCTTTTCGTTCCGGCGCCGAGGAGAGAAGACATCAAGTAAGTGCACCAACACTACACTAACAGTAGAACACGCAGGCACACTTTTCACCCCCATCACCCCCCGATCACCCGTCGATCACCCCCCTGTACCCCCTGTCACAGTGACACCAATAGCAGTTTATTTTATTTTTTTTTGCTTTGGTGTCAGTTTTGTGACAGTTATAAGTGTTAGGGCAGTTAGGGTTAGCCCCCTTTAGGTCTAGGGTACCCCCCTTTAGGTCCAGGGTACCCCCTAACCCCCCCAATAAAGGTTAACCCCTTGACCACCCCCCCGTCGCCAGTGTCGCTAAGCGATCGTTTTTCTGATCGCTGTACTAGTGACACAGGTGACGCTAGTTGGGGAGGTAAGTATATAGGTTCGCTGTCAGTGTTTTATAGCGACAGGGACCCCCATATACTACCTAATAAAGGTTTTAACCCCCTGATTGCCCCCTAGTTAACCCTTTCACCAGCGATCACCGTATAAGTTTTACGGGTGACTCCGGTTAGTTAGTTGGTTTTTTTAGTTTATTATAGTTTTAGGGCACCCGCCGTTTATTACCTTGTAAAGGTTTAACCCCCTAATTGCCCGGCGGTGATATAAGTTACGTTTTTAGGATCAGATAAGGTCTGCGTCGGCCCAGGCAGCGTCAGGTTAGCGCCAGCACCGCTAAAACCCACGCATGCAGCATACACCTCCTTTAGTGGTATAGTATCTGAACGGATCGATATCTGATCCGATCAGATCTATACTAGCGTCCCCAGCAGTTTAGGGTTCCCAAAAACACAGTGTTAGTGGGATCAGCCCAGATACCTGCTAGCACCTGCGTTTTGCCCCTCCGCCCAGCCCAGCCCAGCCCACCCAAGTGCAGTATCGATCGATCACTGCCACTTACAAAACACTAAGCACACATAACTGCAGCGTTCGCAGAGTCAGGCCTGATCCCTGAGATCGCTAACAGTTTTTTGGTAGCGTTTTGATACAGTCGCTAACAGCCAGAAGCTTTTTCGCCTGTGAGTCTCACTAGTGTACCCCTAAATTTAGAGCCCAAAATGGCAAATCGAAGGTACACTAGTGAAGAGGCCTACACGTTTCTGAGCATGACAGATAGTGAAGAGGAAGTCACTCATCTGTCAGATTCAGGCTCAGAATACGATCCTGTAGAGGACAGCGGCTCCATGACAGATAGCTCTGACGACGGAGTTGTGGTCCCTGCTAAGGTCAGGCGTACCAGACCCCGAACTTCTTCTTCTGTCCTTGAAGTGCAAGAACCGCAGGTCCCTCGTATGGAGCAGAGAAGTACTAGTGCCGCTATTCCTTCTGGTGAACTGACAAGCACCAGCGGCCTAGTACACCCTGGTCGTACATCCAGCACTGCAGTATCACGTGGTGACATGGCGAGTCCTATAAGTGCAGTTCAAGCTGGCGAGGTGGCAAGCACAAGTAGTGTCCCGCTGCCACCAAGAAGACGAACACAGGCCCGTCGTGCCCATAGTGCCCTTCCTGCTGCATTCGCCAATCCGAATTGGGAACCCACCACTTCTGCAGCACCCGTACTTCCCCCATTCACTGGCCAACCCGGAATTCAGGTGGAAACAGTTGATTTTATGTCACTGGATTTTTAGTGACGTAAATTAAAACCAGTTACGGTTTCAGAATTTAAGCTCTTTCTGGGCTTTTCCCTCAACATGGGCATAAATAAAAAGAGTAAGTTGCGGTCATATTGGTCCACCGACCCAGTTTACCATATGCCCGTGTTCTCTGCCTCCATGACCAGGGCACGATACGAGCAGATTTTGCGGTTCATGCACTTCAACGACAATGAACTCTGTCTTCCTCGTGGAGACCCTGAATACGATCGGCTCTACAAAATTCGGCCCCTCGTAAACCACTTCAACCAACGTTTTGCAGACTTGTTTACTCCCCATCAAGTTGTCTGCGTTGATGAGTCCCTGATTACATTTTCTAGCCACTTGTCATTCAAACAGTACCTTCCCAGCAAGCATGCCAGATACGGGGTCAAGATGTATAAGCTCTGTGACAGGGCCACAGGCTATACATGTAGTTTTATGGTTTACAAGGGCAAAGATAGTCACGTAGAGCCGACAAACTGCCCTGACTACATAGGAAGCGCTGGCAAGATAGTGTGGGACTTGGTGTCACCCTTATTCGGAAAGGGGTACCACTTGTACGTGGACAATTATTACACGAGCGTGCCACTTTTTAGCCACCTTTTTGATCATCAGATTGGAGCATGTGGCACCGTGCGACCTAATCGCAGAGGCTTTCCCCAGCGGCTTGTAGATTCCCATCTTAGGCTGGGGGAGAGAGCCTGCTTGCAGTGTAATAACTTGCTCGCTATGAAGTGGAGGGACAATAAGAATGTTTTTGTTCTTACCTCCCTTCATGCAGACACGACGGTCCAAATTACTACGGCGACTGGTGTTGTGGAGAAACCCCTCTGTGTCCACGAATATAACCAAAATATGGGAGGGGTGGACCTCAACGACCAGTTGTTGGTGCCGTACCTAGTTGCCCGTAAGGCCAGACGCTGGTACAAAAAAGTGTCTGTTTATTTATTTCAATTGGCTTTGCTGAATGCTTATGTGCTATACAGAGCTTCAGGACGGACTGGATCCTTCCTTACATTCCAGGAAGAGATCGTCAGAGCCCTTCTGTATCCAGACGGTGCTCCACCTCACCATCCCCAACCAAGTATTAGCCTAGGGTACAGCACTGCACAGACTAGGACACACTTTCACAGGGTCTCCCAAGATGCCATCGCATTTTGAGAGACCCAAACCTGGTACCAGTTAAAAAAGTTAAAGTTACAAAAAAAAGTGTAAAAAAAAACAATAAAAAGTAAAAAAAAAGAAAAAAACACAAAAAAATATATAAAAAAAAAAAAAAAATAGTTGTTGTTTTATTGTTCTCTCTCTATTCTCTCTCTATTGTTCTGCATTCTATACTGCAATGTTTTATTGGTATGTTTTTATCATGTTTGCTTTATAGGTATGCAATTTTTTTATACTTTGTTTTTTTATTGTTAACCACTTTTTTGTTTTCAGGTACGCCATTCAGCTGCAGAGCGGATTTATCTATCTTGACAGCAACAGCGTTTGCTCCCACGATACATAAAGCCGTGACTCCAGCGCTGTCGGAGGTGATTTCACCACCACAGTTACATACTTCAGCATATATGCCGAAGCGTGGGGGCAGCAGTGGGTGGAGAAGCGATTTGCTCCTGCCTTTTGCGGGAGGATGCCCCCATGCTTCGGCATATATATATTTTAGATAGGCACAGGTTGCGTTAAATGTTTTATTTTTTACTATGTTTTTTTTTGTATTTGCTTTGCAGGTATGGTAAGTATTACTTTCCTGACAGACTCCATGGCAGCCTACGTGTGGGTTAACCCCGCCTCCTCTCCAATGCTATAGGACCCCCTACCCTATAAGATTGAGCTCACCTGTATAGACTGTGTTCCTTTTTTGTCCTCCTCCATGGACCTACATCACGATTGTTCCTGTTGGCGTCCGGTCGGATTGTTCCAGAATCTGGCATACCATCGTATGGTGTGGCTCAGGGCCCAGCTATGAGCGGGCGAGTAGCTTTCATGGCACTAAGATACCCCACTTGTGGAGGGTGGATGCCTCGTTATGCCTGAAGGTGGACGCATCATCGGCTGGCAAGGTCTGCAAATTTCTCACTTCTTCCATGGCAGTCGTTTCTTTGTCTATTATGTTGTTTGTCTCCCGTTTCTCTGCGGTACTCCCCGGTACCTCTGTGTCCCCTCATGGCATTTGGAATGCTTCTGCGTTCCAGGCCGCTGCGGTGCTTCCGGGTAGTGGCCGCCGCGGTCGGTCTGTGCATGCGCGGGGCCTTCGTGAGAACGAGGCTTGGCTCGCGCGTGCGAGGAGTGGCAAAACTTCTGGCGGCCGCGCAGGCGCCGTACGGCTGTCTCCCACGGCGCAGGCGCGTGGTGGAGGAGCGGTGACGTCACTCAGGCAGGGGATTTGATTGTCTGTCATCTCCTGTCAAAAACGGGATTTCCCGCAGACAGTGAGCAGCAACTTCCCCCAGCCTGGTCGGTGTTGGTCTAACTGAGCTTTCTCCCCTTGTTATGGAAATGATTAAGAGCTCCAATCGAGCCCAAGGTTATCTGCTGCTGTCTCTAATTTGAAAAGTGTTGATATGCATGCATATAAAAGTAAACACTCTGAGACACGCTCAGCGCTATTACTTGTTTCACTTCTAATTTATTCAAGGCGGTGTTAATGTTTTATACACACAAATACGTCATTGCTATGTTAGTCTAATAGGTACATCTCATTGGTTAAGATAGAAAAAGAAGATGGAGAATTTTCATAACGAGGTCTGGCTGTTTGGTTTTATCTTCAGTTCCGCGTTCTTCTGATGTGTGGGATGTAGGGGGTACCCGCCATCTTGAGAAAATATAGGAACAGAACAAACCTGTATACTTATATAATGAGTAAGGAGAAAAATATGTATGCACATAAGAAAATAGACATTTTCAGATTACTATTATTATTATCTACATCACATTCCTTCACAATCCCCCCTAAAATGACTATTTTCTCTTTTCTGTCCCTAATACTAAAGGTCCCACTTTGGCCTGGCCCTTCTCCTCAGCAACTCTTTTAGGCTGTATATAGAATTGGGCAGCAACTGTTCACTTCCCTCCTCGATACAGCTGGAGAGGTGCAGTCAGGCGCTATCTATCCCTAAAACCCTATAGGATTGTGAGATTATGGACAGGCAGTGACTGTAGAGGAGTGAAGGGTTTGTCATCTTCCATCATAAGGGGGTCCTCTTCTTCTTGGTGGAGAAATGTAGGTGTGCTATTGTCTACAGCCTTGCTCATTAACTTCTTACAAAAGGTAGAATACAGCATACAATCAGGGCTAAAAGAACCAGGATTATTTATACCGTTACCCGTATCTAGGCGAGCACCTTCTGCCACCCACTCATCCAGCTAAAATATTGATCCCATGGGTCTATGATACCTGAGTTCTTCTTCAACTCCAGTGACAGATCTTCTAATTTCTTTATAGTTAGAGTAACCTTACCATTTGGGCCAATATTTTCAGGAATGTATGTACAACAGGTTCTCGTTTTTTCCTATGATTTTACAAAACACCTCCTTTCCCAGCTAGCACCATGTCTAAGGCCATCCGGTCCTGGAATGTCATGTAGGAAGTGGGGGCTAACTGGTCAGCAATTCCCTGGAGGGCATCTTTAGTGTAATTTACACATCTCTGTTGGTTATAATATGTGTAGTGTCAGGTCACCTAGAGGCTGGGTGACAGATGCACACCGTTGGGATCAGGAATGCACCGCAAGGTAGTAGACCCTACGGCTGACTGCTGCGGATTGTACCCTGGGAGGTTCAGGAAGCAGGTCTACTGGATCACTGACACAGATCCCACTGGGAGCTAGAGCATAGATTCCCCAGGGCGCGGAGTCTAAGAGCCAGCAGGTGTTCACCAGAGCCTCTAGTGGTGAGGATGGACTGCGCTCCAGTCTGGCTCCAGGTCGCGGCCCCCAGGGTCTCACAGCTCACGCTCACGGTAGACTACAGGAGAAGAGGAAGGAGGGAGCTGGCTAGAACATCAGGGTCACAGGCAAACAGGGATGGCTGGGAACAGGCCAAAGTCGGTAACAGAAATCAGATGTAGGAAACATAGCAAGTACACACAGAGGCTAACACACAGTGGTTGATCTGCTGGCTTGCAGTGCACAGGTTAATATAGGGTTCCCTGATAGGGCCTGGGGTGGGGCCATGCTTAGAGGGGAGGTTACAAAAGCTGTCAGGTGAGGGTCAGCTGGTCTCTAGAGATGAACACATGGAGACAGGTATGCTGATCGACAAACTCTATTGCATAACCATGACATGTAGTTAATCCAATCTACATTCTTGCTGACAGTTGTTATGGGGATCAAAGACTCACAACCAGCTTTTACCTGATCCCTGGCTTTAAATTCATCAGGGACCCCCCTTGTAACCCCTATGACATGTATGTATACATGAGGGTCAAAGCTTCCGGAGAGAGCTGCTCGCTTCCTCCTCTGACTATGTGCTGGGTCAGTGTATGTATCAGGGGTACCTTTGGTTAGGATATGGGGGCTTTCTATTTTCATCTTTTTTTTTGTCTAATGCACTCTGTGGTCGCCCAGTCTGGTCCTGTGTTCCAACCCACTGGCCCCCACAGAAACCACAACTCTGTCCCCAGTAACTGTCTGTGTGGCATACATATATGTCCTTACCGTCAGGGATATCACTGTACCAATGGCATCACCATGAAGGGTCAAACGGACAAGGTACTATGTCACAGTAATCTAAGGTAAAGGTGGTCACATGTGTACCTGAAGAGTTACACCAAAACGTAATTATGTTATCATTTTTGTGATGGCCACCTCCTGGGCCCCTCCCCCCTAGATCAAACAGAAAAAGGATATGCAGCACCCGAAAACACTCTCTCCTGCAGTGATAAGCGTGCATTCAGGTGTTCTTCCTGGCCAACTTGACTGAGGTGGCTGTGGTCACCAAAACTTGGAATGGACCATCATAACTTGGCTCAAGGATCTCCAGACAGTAGTTGGTGTGTTCCTGTATCTAATTCAGGATCTGGAATGGAAGAAAACACCTGGACATGCATTCAGGTTAATTCTCGTGATAATGTGGTTACATAATTAGTCAACACATCAGACTGTAACTGTAACTGTTGTGGAAAGTAACAACCAAGTCTGGGAGCTGAACCAAACAAAATTTCATAAGGGGATAGGGCATGTTTCCCCTGGGGGTGTGTCTGACATTGAACAGGGCAATGGGCTAACTGTCTGGCCAACTCATGTTAGTCTCTTGGGCCATCTTTAACATCCTGTTTTTAGTGTCCCATTCATCCTTTCTACCTTCCCGCTACTTTGAGGGTGGTATGGGATGTGTAGTGCCAACTGAACCCCCAGTGCTGCCCAAATCTGTTTTGTAAGGGTTGTTGTTAGGGCTGGTCCCTGATCTCTCAATATCACCTCTGGGACCCCAAATCTACATACTATCTCACTCAGTAGTTTCTTAGCTGTGGTCCTGGCAGTCATGACCACTTCCACTAGGGCGTTTTCGAATCTGCCACTTCTTGGCACTTGAGAATGTTCAATTTGCATCCTCTGGAATGGGGTATAGGGCTTTTGCCAGGTGCTTCTTCTGTGCTTCTTCTGTGCATCCTGGGTTACATTTGGCGCAGATAATGCATGATCTGCAGAAGTTGTCGGTCAGTGGAGTAACTCTTGGTGCAACACTTGTTGATAAGAGAGTTCATAAAAGTCTTTGTCAAGTGGGCAGCTCCATGTGCCCATTGCACCACAGCTGGTGTCAGGGTTCTTACCTTGGCAGGCAGGGTGCCCGCGGTGGTGTGCGTCAGGGTGCGTCGGCGCGCGCGTTTCTGCGGACCTCGCTGTGCGGGCTCCTCGTGGCGCCGGTGTGTGTGTCCGGGATCGTTCCACTGTGCACGCCGGTGTGCGGGGGCGCGCGCGCGGGCGTTGGTGGGCGCGCGTGCCTGGGTGTGCCGGGGCGCGCGCGTGCACGTTGGTTGGCGCCAAAAGCCCTATTTAAGCCGGTAAGTTCTGGTGACCAGTGCTGCCTAATCAACAGCTTGTAGTTCCAGAGCCTGTCCGTGTACCTTGTTGTTCCTGTTATTCCTATTGATCCGGCCTTGTCCCCTGACCACTCTCTGAACTCTGCCTGCACCGACCTTTGCTTGTCTGACCATCCGCCTGCCTGTTCCACTGTACCTTTGCCGTCCGCCTGCTGCCAAACCCGGCCTGTCTCCTGACCATCCATCTGCCTGCTCCCTGGGATCCAGTCAGCCTGTCTGCAGTCTTCCTACCTGTGTCCACACCAGCCTGCTCTGCTCAGTGAAGGTGCTCCAGTCTACTCAGCCTTTGCTACAGTTACCCTGAGTCTCCTGGACAGCATTCCCAGGAACAGCCACACAGGCCTTCATACCACTCCGTACTGTTGTACCCCCTGTTTACTCTACCAGGGGGCCAATAGTCGGAGGGTAAGGGAGCCTACCCTCTGCCCGACGGGACTCGCCGGTCTGGTAAGTTGGAGCCTGATAGTTGGGTACATACTCCTGGGTAGACAAGGCTTCTTGTTGCACTTGAATAGTCCATTTCTGAGAGTTGCTCCTCTCCGTTTCCAGCTTTCCTTCTTATCCGGACTTGTTGTTTCCTGTAGTTCTTTTAGATAAACTCTGTCCACTGGGAAAGTCTGTAAGGTAAGCACGGGGTGGTCTTCTACCACCCTGCTGTCCACTTCCCGTGGACCACCAGCTGTCTGTTTGGCAGCTGAATTGGCTAGATGATTGCCTTAAGCTTCCTTTGAGTTCAGTTTGTCGTGTGCTTTTACTCATAATAGTCACTTGGGTTGTGAGAAGCAAGGCATCAATCAAGTTTTTACAGGTGTTCCTGCAGCCATCAGGAATCCTCTGTCCTAGATAACACCATAATCATGGGCAATGCTGAAAGCATATCTTGAGTCCATATGAATGTTGGCTCTTTTTCCCTCTGCCCATTTACATGCTGTAGTAAGTGCTTACAGCTCTGCCTCTTGTGTAGACATCACCGGTGGTAAGGCTTCAGCTTGTAGAACAGTGTTTTCAGTGGTGACCGCGTGTCCTGTGTGGTCATGGGGTGACAAGTCAAGACTCTACTCCTCCTCCTCCTTTCCCCCCTCGAGAAGTGGAAGAAGGGTGGTAGGGTTCAGTGTTTGACAACTTAATAGAGTAATGCTGTCCAGTAGGAGGGAACACAGGAGTCTCAAGTGTCTGGTAGTGGACAAGTGTTTCGGCTGGATCTTGGTTGAATATGGCAACAACGTCATGGGGAGCAAGCAGAACGAGGCAGTGTCCGAGGACCAAGTTCAAAGTTTTGTCAAGCAAGGCTTGTGTAGCAAATCCAGCTCGCAGACACAATAGGCCTCCTCTTGCTACCGCATCCAGCCGACAGGAGTAATATCCTATGGGGCGTAGGCTGATGCCATGTGATTGGGTGAGTACACCTGCAGCATGTCCCATGCGTTCGGATACAAAGAGCTTGAGCGTTTTGCCGTAGGCTGGGAGCCCTAGCGCCTGAGATGGCACACTTGAGGGCCTCAAACTTAGATATTTCTTCAGGAGACATCTGGAAGGGTCTGATTGCAGAGCATCAGTAGGAAGGCTTCTGGAATCCATGCTCTGCACTAGGAAATTAGTCCAAGGAAAATGACAGGTGTTGAGCACCACTGCAATTTGGGCTTTGAGGCTCTGCAGCCCTGGTTGGCAAGATAGCACAACAGGCTTTCTGAGGTGACTTCAACAGGGGGTAAGTCAGCTGCACAAAGGAGAAGGTCATCAACATGTTGGAAGAGAATCACTTCCGGGTGTTCCTCTTGTCATGTGTCAAGGATGATAGCCATAGCTTTTGCAAACTGGCTTGGAAAGTTCTGTGCCCCTTGTGGCACAACTGTTTAGGTATGTTGCCGTTTCTTTCCGTGGATGAATGCAAAAAGGTACCAGCAGGAGGGGTCAGGGTGGACACTGAAGAAAACGTTTGTAAGGTTCACCTCTGTGAGGTATTTTGCAGTCAAAGGCATCCACAGTAGGTACCTGGTTCTCTTTTTAGGATTCTCTTCTTGGGGTTATTGTGGTTTCCGGGGCAATGATGCGCCCTCTTTTAGCTTGACTGAAACTGGTGGCACCTTTAAGTGACCGTTGTCTTCCGGTCCTGTGGACCATAGGCACGCAGGGGTTCTGTCAAGTACTTCCTGCAGTATTGAACTTGAAGTTTTTTTTTCTTCATTAAGTGTCATCAGGAGAGGCAGAGAACACAAAGCAGATTAGTCTTCTAAAGATAGGGGAGTATGTAACTTCATCCCCCCTTCAGGCGTGTCCTGATTGAGGCCTGTAGTCTGGACAACACATCAGCTCCTAGTAGATTCAAGGGACATATAGAGGACACCACAAATCTGGCAAGCAAATCAGGAAGTGGAAAGGAAAGAATTATTAGGCAGGTTCACCGCCCTCAACACACTTTTGGCTGCACCCCTGTCAATGAGGAAAGTGGTAGGTTTTTCGTCTGGGACATCTTGGGGCTCTGCATTCTTTTCTGAAGTGACCCCGTTTCCCACAGTTGTAACAGGTGATCCTTTTCCTGGTATTGGGCAGTGGTGGTGGACTAGTTTAGGCGGGATCTTCGTCATGGGTTTTTTTACCTTTTTGATTTTCTATACCTCTGGCCACCAACAATAAATCAGACATTTTCATTGAATGGTATTCAGGGCGGGCCACCATCAGGCCTTTTCTGATATCCTCTCTGAGCCCTGAAACAAAAGCAGTTGGATAACATGTGTGTGTGTGCCTTTATGAGTCTAGCATGATACTTCTTCACAGACTCCCCTTTATCTTGGGTAATATCTTGGATTGTGGTCTTCTGATCCGTCAACTTCTCCTTTGCCCAGTCGTGGAGTTGTGCACAGAACTCCACGCCTGAGGTGTAGGAAGTGGCACTTGTCAGGCAGGCATCATTGAAGGCCGTCTGCATGACTGGCCAAAAGACATATCCTGCTTTGATTTGGCATAGGCTGATCAAGTCTCTCCAGGCAGCTGAGTAAGTTTCTTGTATCTGCACTATCCTGTGGTAGAAGGGAATTGGCTGCTTCTCTGGGTCAGGCAGACTTGTCACTAAGGCCGCTGCTTGTGATAGAGTAAAAGCGACATACATCACTGGTGCCCCTTCTGGTAACCGAGACTGTTGTTGGGGCAGGGGCTGGCAAGGGGCACTGTTCCTTACGGTTGCCAGCATATGTTTGAGATCCTCTCGTAACTGAGAGTCTGGAGCCGGATTGGGGGTTAAATCAGTGGGTGGCCTTGCTGCCTGCTGTTGGGCTTCCCACTCAGATGCTTCTTCATCATTAACATATCTGGCCTGGGAATGTGATGCTCCCGTATTGGGGAAGACAGGTGTGTGGTATGAACCATCTTGGTTTAAAACAGGGAGGGCTGGGTACAGGCTGTTTAAGCTTACTGGGTGTACCAAGATGGCCGCCGGCAGGAAGTGCACTGGACTGGGCAGAAAGTGAAGGCATGGGTGCACTAAGATGGCCGCCGGGCTGAGTTGTCACAGTGGGTTGTGCTTGGGTGGTGAGAAAGGAGTGGTTGTTAGACGGAGGGCAGTGTTGTCCCTCCCCTCCTTTGTTTCAAGTTCCAACATATCATCAGCTCTGTGATACACATACATAATACAATCGCCATCTTTCTTAACTTCCTTTATCCAATTTTCTTTATCACACAGGATTTTTCTCCCTGTCTCTTCAGCAACATAACTTTCGCCATTTCTTTCAACTTTGTTAACTATTTCAACATCTTCCTTGCAATATCACTTTCTTTTCTCCCGTACAACCAAGGGGTTAATATTTTTCTCAGCGTTCTTATCAGCAAATTCCTTCGGTGGGGGCTCATAAGACTAATGTATGGTTAATCTCAGAACAAGAACAAACACATCAGGGGTAGTGAGGAGCAACGGCCGGCGACCCAACAGATCCCCCGGGCAGCCCCCCCTCCGACCTTAACCAGTCCCCACCCCCTCTCATGTATAGCGAACAGTAAACCACAAATACACTCACGACAGGACATTACACCTGCCACTCTTCGAACTGCAAAATTTCAGCAGGCTAAGATAACCACAAGGGCAGACCACCCTGCAAAAATAAACCCGTTTATAGACGTTTGCCACACGGGAAACAATCTCATGCCAGAGGCCGAAAGCTCATCTGGAGATGAGACTACCCATTCACACATGTAGCACTTCAGGCTGCAAAGCCAGCAGCTGAAATTCCCCTCAAAGGTTCGTCGAACCTAGAGTAACCGTCTATAACGTTTGCTACACGGGAAACAATCTCATGCCAGAGGCCGAAAGCTCATCTGGAGATGAGACTACCCATTCACACATGTAGCACCCTTAGACTGCTGAGTTTCGTAGCCCAAAGAATGGCAGACAGTGAACAAAAAATACAGTCAGCAGAAACCCATTGACAGGTTCGTTAAAACAACCTCAGGCGAGGAATTACCTGCCTCTAAGACAGTCTCAGCATACCGACAGAATCCAGCCGTCAACCGAAAGATAAGAGAGTCGTACAGTGGTAAGAATATAAATCAACTCACCGGTACTGTTAGGGCTGCGCAAAGACCCCACTCTCATCAATCAATTAACGCCCAAATGCTTGTCGCGGTATAACTTCGACTGTAGCCTGAGGTCCCGGGTTTCGGCACCATCTGTTATGGAAATGATTAAGAGCTCCAATCGAGCCCAAGGTTATCTGCTGCTGTCTCTAATTTGAAAAGTGTTGATATGCATGCATATAAAAGTAAACACTCTGAGACACGCTCAGCGCTATTACTTGTTTCACTTCTAATTTATTCAAGGCGGTGTTAATGTTTTATACACACAAATACGTCATTGCTATGTTAGTCTAATAGGTACATCTCATTGGTTAAGATAGAAAAAGAAGATGGAGAATTTTCATAACGAGGTCTGGCTGTTTGGTTTTATCTTCAGTTCCGCGTTCTTCTGATGTGTGGGATGTAGGGGGTACCCGCCATCTTGAGAAAATATAGGAACAGAACAAACCTGTATACTTATATAATGAGTAAGGAGAAAAATATGTATGCACATAAGAAAATAGACATTTTCAGATTACTATTATTATTATCTACATCACATTCCTTCACACCCTTAAAGGGGAGAATTGAAGATGAAATAAATAAATAATTTATAAATATATATACATAGATTGAAGAAAATAAATAAATAAATAAAAGAGGACTTTATACATATACATACTCGTTCTTACCTTACACAGCATGTATCTACACTCCTGTTTGGATTGAAAAATAAAATAAAATATATATATATATATATATATATAATAATAATAATAATAAATAAAATATATATGTGTATATAAATAAATATATATATATATAATATTTCCGATTGGCTCGGTATGTGTAGCATTTCCGGGTCATCTGTAGACCATCAGTGTCATGGTGACGTTCTGTCCAGCAGTTATGGACAGGTCACTGCCTTCATACAGCCAGCCCTCATGCACAAGGTACGTGCAGGCGAGGGGAGGGGCCGAGGTTGAAGTCTCAAGGGTTTGAGACTGCGTTTTGTTCCCCCCCATTCTTTTTCAGCCCTTTTCAGATGACAGAGACCTTGCCAGGCCACAACATTTACAAGAGGAGATGTCACCATTCCTCCTCTGTCCAGAGGAGATGTTGCCATTCCTCCTCCATCCAGAGGAGATGTTGCCATTCCTCCTCCATCCAGAGGAGATGTTGCCATTCCTCCTCCATCCAGAGGAGATGTTGCCATTTCCATCCAGAGGAGATGTTGTCATTCCTCTTCCATCCAGAGGAGATGTTGCCATTCCTCCTCCATCCAGAGGAGATGTTGCCATTCCTCCTTCATCCAGAGGAGATGTTGCCATTCCTCCTCCATCTAGAGGAGATGTTGTCATTCCTCCTCCAACTAGAGGAGATGTTGCCATTCCTCCTCCAGTCACCGTACCCACCTCCCTATCAGCCGCTCGGATGGCAGAGCCGGCTGGAGATGTGGGACACGAGTCTCGGAAGGCAAGTCTGTATGTGACCACTGTTATGCCTGGGCGGTTGGGGATAAGAGACGGAAAACAAGATTATGGAGTCTCTTGTGAAATGGGCGAGGTAGCAATCCCTAGGAGATGGGATACATCCCTCACATGGAGCCAGTTGTCCATCCCACCCGGCATCTTGGCTAGCATAGCCCAAAGGTTTCGGGTCCTTCCCAGCCCTACGCTGCTTCTCCAGATTCTTCTGATATCAAGTTGGAAGGGGATGAATATGTCGGAAGCTCTGATGTCTCTCTGGTTCCTCCACCAGTCAAAGCGATTAAGGAAGCCCTTAAGTGAGTAGACCCTTCCTCCCCCCCTGAGCATAGTAGTTCTTTAAGCACCTGGGGAAAGGGCGCTCTCTCTCTCTTTCTGCTCCTCACGGATTAAAGGATGAGGAGTGCAACTAAGTGGGCAAGAAAACTTCCACATCAAACAATGCCTCCCGAGTGTATCCCTTCAAGAAAGAAGAAGTGAAGTGTCTGGGAAACACTCCCCTTATAAATGCAGCGTTGTTGTGTCTGACATTACAGGTTGCTCTACCTTAGAAGATGCCGTGTCCTGCAGGACAGGCTCGAGAGAAGTCAGATCAAGATCTCAAGGAAGCTTACAGGTTTTCCGGTATGGCTTGTAACCCTGCCCTAGCAGCTATGTCCAAAGGTTAGGGAAGCCTGGACAGAGATTGCAGTCTTCGTACTCAGGGGAGCTTCGGAAGAGTTCTCCAGAAGTTCAGCAGTTAAGGAGCTGAAGCTGGCGTCAATCTGCTTCACCTGTTGGCCTGGACTAAATGATCCTTGGTCATGGTTCAACGGGCCTTATAGTTACGCCTTCCCCAGATTAGGCATCTGCTCGGTCAGGAGAGTCCCCAGTACGAGAGGTATTGAACGCTCGTGAGAAGCTTGTGTTTTAAGACCTGGCTGGGTCTTCACAAAGAACTGGAGTAGAGTGCAAGCTTCCTTCCGTAAAACCCGCTAAGAGTAAGGCGTCTGATGGTCGGGAACCAGCTGAATCTTTTGGGTTACGCCCGCCCAGGCAGTTCGGGCGGGGAGGCTTGTCTGCTCCTCTTCCGGCACGTCTGGGTGGCCTCCATCACTGGTTACTGGGCTTTCAAGATGGTTTTATCGAGCCACACATGGTCCTTCACTAATACCCCTTTCCCCCGATTTATTCTACTCTGCTATCTCAGTTGGAAGAGCAGGAGCAGGCGTTACTGTACACGCCCCGAGGGACGAAGAATTCCAGGGGGTATACTTCCCCCTCTTCTGAACACAAAAGTAACAGTTTTGGTGAGCTGTGTGAAGTTGGCACCCCATGTTTGTAAAACCTGAATAAAAATATACCATTCGTTTGTGCCGCGTTTGTGCTGATTTGTGCCGCAAAAATGAGCGTTTGTGCCGGTTCGGTTTCTGAGATATTAAACATTCAATTTAATGCAAACCCCGCCCATTTTGCACCCCATGTTCCTGAATTTTAAAAACAAACGCGCCATTTGTTTGTGCCACGTTTGTGCTGGTTTATGCCGCAAAAATAAACGTTTGTGCTGCTTTGGTTGCGGAGATATTGTGCGTTATAGTTGCTGTAACCCCGCCCATTTTGAACCCCATGTTCCTGAATTTTAAAAACAAACGCGCCATTCGTTTGTGGCGCGTTTGTGCTGGTTTGTGCCGCAAAAATAAACGTTTGTGCCGCTTTGGTTGCAGAGATATTGTGCGTTATAGTTGCTGTAACCCCGCCCATTTTGCACCCCATGTTCCTGAATTTTAAAAACAAACGCGCCATTCGTTTGTGCCGCGTTTGTGCTGGTTTGTGCCGCAAAAATAAACTTTTGTGCTGCTTTGGTTGCGGAGATATTGTGCGTTATAGTTGCTGTAACCCCGCCTATTTTGCACCCCATGTTCCTGAATTTTAAAAACAAACGCGCCATTCGTTTGTGCCGCGTTTGTGCTGGTTTGTGCTGCAAAAATAAATGTTTGTGCCGCTTTGATTGCGGAGATATTGTGCGTTATAGTTTCCTGTAACCCCGCCCATTTTGCACCCCATGTTCCTGAATTTTAAAAACAAACGCGCCATTCGTTTGTGCCGCGTTTGTGCTGGTTTGTGCCGCAAAAATAAACGTTTGTGCCGCTTTGGTTGCGGAGATATTGTGCTTTATAGTTGCTGTAACCCCGCCCATTTTGCACCCCATGTTCCTGAATTTTAAAAACAAACGTGCCATTCGTTTGTGCCGCGTTTGTGCTGGTTTGTGCCGCAAAAATAAAACTTTGTGCCGCTTTGGTTGCGGAGATATTGTGCGTTATAGTTGCTGTAACCCCGCCCATTTTGAACCCCATGTTCCTGAATTTTAAAAACAAACGCGCCATTCGTTTGTGGCGCGTTTGTGCTGGTTTGTGCCGCAAAAATAAACGTTTGTGCCGCTTTGGTTGCAGAGATATTGTGCGTTATAGTTGCTGTAACCCCGCCCATTTTGCACCCCATGTTCCTGAATTTTAAAAACAAACGCGCCATTCGTTTGTGCCGCGTTTGTGCTGGTTTGTGCCGCAAAAATAAACTTTTGTGCCGCTTTGGTTGCTGAGATATTGTGCGTTATAGTTGCTGTAACCCCGCCTATTTTGCACCCCATGTTCCTGAATTTTAAAAACAAACGCGCCATTCGTTTGTGCCGCGTTTGTGCTGGTTTGTGCTGCAAAAATAAATGTTTGTGCCGCTTTGATTGCGGAGATATTGTGCGTTATAGTTGCTGTAACCCCGCCCATTTTGCACCCCATGTTCCTGAATTTTAAAAACAAACGCGCCATTCGTTTGTGCCGCGTTTGTGCTGGTTTGTGCCGCAAAAATAAACGTTTGTGCCGCTTTGGTTGCGGAGATATTGTGCGTTATAGTTGCTGTAACCCCGCCCATTTTGCACCCCATGTTCCTGAATTTTAAAAACAAACGCTCCATTCATTTGTGCCACGTTTGTGCTGGTTTGTGCCGCAAAAATAAATGTTTGTGCCGCTTTGGTTGCGGAGATATTGTGCGTTATAGTTGCTGTAACCCCGCCCATTTTGCATCCCATGTTCCTGAATTTTTAAAAACAAACGCGCCATTTGTTTGTGCCGCGTTTGTGCTGGTTTGTGCCGCAAAAATAAACGTTTGTGCCACTTTGGTTGCGGAGATATTGTGCATAATAGTTGCTGCAACCCCGCCCACATTGCACCCCATGTTCCTGAATTTTAAAAAACAAACGCGCCATTTGTTTGTGCCGCGTTTGTGCTGGCTTGTGCCGCAAAAATAAACGTTTGTGCCGCTTTGGTTGCGGAGATATTGTGCGTTATAGTTGCTGTAACCCCGCCCATTTTGCACCCCATGTTCCTGAATTTTAAAAACAAACACGCCATTCGTTTGTGCCACGTTTGTGCTGGTTTGTGCCGCAAAAATAAATGTTTGTGCCGCTTTGGTTGCGGAGATATAGTGCGTTATAGTTGCTGCAACCCCGCCCACATTGCACCCCATGTTCCTGAATTTTAAAAACAAACGCACCATTTGTTTGTGCCGGGTTTGTGCTGGTTTGTGCCGCAAAAATATAACGTTTGTGCCCGCTTTGGTTGCGGAGATATTGTGCGTTATAGTTGCTGCACCCCACCCACTTTGCACCCCATGTCCCTGAATTTTAAAAACAAACGTGCCATTCGTTTGTGCCGCGTTTGTGCTGGTTTGTGCCGCAAAAATAAACGTTTGTGCCGCTTTGGTTGCGGAGATATAGTGCGTTATAGTTGCTGCAACCCCCGCCCACATTGCACCCTATGTTCCTGAATTTTAAAAACAAACGCGCCATTTGTTTGTGCCGGGTTTGTGCTGGTTTGTGCCGCAAAAATAAACGTTTGTGCCGCTTTGGTTGCGGAGATATTGTGCGTTATAGTTGCTGCAACCCCGCCCACATTGCACCCCATGTTCCTGAATTTTAAAAACAAACGCGCCGTTTGTTAGTGCCGCGTTTGTGCTGGTTTGTGCCGCAAAAATAAACGTTTGTGCCGCTTTGGTTGTGGAGATATTGTGCGTTATAGTTGCTGCAACCCCGCCCACATTGCACCCCATGTTCCTGAATTTTAAAAACAAACGCGCCGTTTGTTAGTGCCGCGTTTGTGCTGGTTTGTGCCGCAAAAATAAACGTTTGTGCCGCTTTGGTTGTGGAGATATTGTGCGTTATAGTTGCTGCAACCCCGCCCACATTGCACCCCATGTTCCTGAATTTTAAAAACAAACGCGCCGTTTGTTAGTGCCGCGTTTGTGCTGGTTTGTGCCGCAAAAATAACGTTTGTGCCGCTTTGGTTGTGGAGATATTGTGCGTTATAGTTGCTGCAACCCCGCCCACATTGCAACCCCATGTTCCTGAATTTTAAAAACAAATGCGCCATTTGTTTGAGCCGGGTTTGTGCTGGTTTGTGTCGCAAAAATAAACGTTTGTGCAGCTTTGGTTGCGGAGATATTGTGCGTTATATGTTGTCAAACCACATTGACTTTACACCTTGTTATTAAAGCTTACATACAGAACCTAAACTCAGCTTTCCTTAATGTACTGTACTGGCACTGCACTTCATATTGTACCCTGAAAAAGTCACCTCTGCCCAGGGCCGGACTGGGAATGAAAACCAGCCCTGGAAAAAATGTCATACCAGCCCCATAGCATTATTATACCAGCCCAACAGCATAACGTCATTATTTTCTTGTTCATAAAAATGGAAAACCATGCATTTTAAAGCACATTTAAAGAGTGCATTATATATAGATAAGACACATATAAAAGCACATAGGGCTTTATATATATATATATATAAGCAAATTACAGTTAAAAGTGGTAAAAGTGTTTAATGGGCACAGTGGTGGCAATTTATGGGTACAGTGGCTGCGTTTGATGGTACAGTGGCAGCTTTAACGGGCACAGTGGCTGCAATTGATGGGGTACAGTGGCTGCGTTTGATGGGGCACAGTGGCAGCAATTTATGGGTACAGTGGCTGCATTTGATGGGCACAGTGTCAGCGTTTAATGGGCACAGTGGTGGCAATTTATGGGTACAGTGGCTGCGTTTGATGGTACAGTGGCTGCGTTTGATGGTACAGTGGCAGCGTTTAAACGGGCACAGTGGCTGCAATTGATGGGGTATAGTGGCTGCGTTTGATGGGGCACAGTGGCAGCAATTTATGGGTACAGTGGCTGCATTTGATGGGCACAGTGTCAGCGTTTAATGGGCACAGTGGTGGCAATTTATGGGTACAGTGGCTGTGTTTGATGGTACAGTGGCTGTGTTTGATGGTACAGTGGCTGCATTTGATGGGCACAGTGTCAGCGTTAATGGGCACAGTGGTGGCAATTTATGGGTACAGTGGCTGCGTTTGATGGTACAGTGGCTGCGTTTGATGGGCACAGTGGCTGCAATTGATGGGTACAGTGGCTGCGTTTGATGGTACAGTGGCTGCGTTTGATGGTACAGTGGCAGAGTTTAAT
>JBBDGP010003460.1:77500-95454 GCA_037952835.1 Lithobates septentrionalis | reverse complement strand
CACAATTCCTTCCACTGACACCAATGATGGGGCACTATTCCTCCCACTGATACCAATGATGGGGTACTTTTCCCTCCCACTCATACCAATGATGGGGTACTATTCTTTCCACTGACATCAATGATGGGACACTATTCCTCCCACTGACACCAATGATGGGACACCATTTCTCCCCTTGACACCAATGATGGGCACTAACCCTCCCACTGATACAAATGATGGGGCCCTATTCCTCCCACTGACACTAACGATGGGGCACCATTCCTTCCACTAATACCAATGATGGGGCACTAATTCCTCCCATTGACACCAATGATGGGGGACTATTCCTCCCATGGACTCCAATGATGGGAGACTATTCCTCCCATGAACACCAATGATGGGGGACTATTCCACCCATGGACACCAATGATGGGGCACTATTCCTCCCATGGACACCAATGATGGGAGACTATTCCTCCCTTTGACACCAATGATGGGGGACTATTCCTCACACTGACACCAACGATGGGGCACCATTCCTTCCACTAATACCAATGATTGGGCATCATTCCTTCCACTAATACCAAAGATGGGGCACTATTCCTCCCATGGACACCAATGATGGGGCACTATTCCTCCCATGGACACCAATGATGATGGGGCACTATTCCTCCCATGGACACCAATGATGGGGACTATTCCTCCTAAGGACACCAATGATGGGGGACTATTCCTCCCAAGGACACCAATGATGGGGCATCATTTCTCCTCCTTCTGACCACAGGAACCATGTCATTTTTTTTACACCCACTTTTCACAGTTTGGGCCCCTAAGGTCTAAAGGATAGTAAACTGGCCCTTTTGTTTAGGAAGTTTGGAGACCTCTGCTCTAATAGATGAGACACATTGGGGTTTAGAGGAGGTAGAGATCGTAGGACTGGTGGCCACAATGGTGGGCCATTCACTAGCATTGGAAATGCAGGCGGGACACAGAGCGATGGCACTCCGTCAGCAAAACCTCAAGCTTTGACAGCGTCGTCGCCCTCCCTATGCCATGCCGCTTTATATCACAACAGGCTAAAGAGGAACATTGAGATTATAATCATTACTTTACTGCTTGGAGGTGAAATGCGACGATCTCCCACTGAGGCACAGTAAAGGGACAATGGCAGTTGGTTTGATTCTTTCGGACCGCAAATCCACGCATTTCTAATACGCCAAACGGCATCCCATCCTGTGTCTGCAGGAAACGCTGCCAGATGACTGCCAGTAATGAGGGAATAATGACATTTACCGCAATATTTTATGCTGAAGCGTAAAGCTGCAACGCATCAGAAATAATGAGATTTCTACTGGATATTGAAGAGATGAGAAGCCGGGGAGAGGAGACGGCAACAATACTACCGTGGCCGGCACCATCACATGGCACCTATAAAGATGCGACAAACCCCGAAGCGTAACTCTACCTTCAGGCAAATGCTCACTTATTAAAGCGGTACGCGCGCTGCATTGTTTGTCCTCTATCCTTGGTCCAGTTACCCAAGATGCCCCCTTTGACGTGCAGAAAATACTCTCTGTCCAATGGAATTCTGCTTTTCATTGGTGATTCAAAGTGAACCTGGTTTCAGACATAACTGGGCGCCTAGTGCATTATCACCATACAACTTTAATAAAGATAAATGTATACTCACAAACATAAGGAACAGGCAGGGCCGGTCCTACCAAGGGTCCCAGTGTGTCCATTGGACCCAGGCAGCACTTTGAGAGGGCAGCAAATTGAACCACGGCCGCCTCTCCTTCTCTTCTATTTACCCAGCAAACTGCCCGGAGAGCCACTCCGCCTGCTCCTATACTACCCTAGCCTGCCCCTATACTACCCTAGCCTGCCCCTATACTGCCCTAGCCTGTCTATATACTACCCTAGCCCGTCTATATACTACCCTAGCCCGTCTATATACTACCCTAGCCCGTCTATATACTACCCTAGCCTGTCTATATACTACCCCAGCCTGTCTATTTATTATTCCAGCCTGTCTATATACTACCCCAGCCTGTCCATATACTGCCCTAGCCTGTTTATATACTACCTTAGTGTGCCCAATTACTATCCTAGCCCGTCTATATACTACCCCAGCCTGTCCATATACTGCCCTAGCCTGTCCATATACTACCCTAGTGTGCCCACTTACTACCCTAGCCTGTCTATATTATATACTACCCTAGCCCGTCTATATACTACCCCAGCCTGTCCATATACTGCCCTAGCCTGTCCATTTATTGCCCTAGTGTGCCCACTTACTACCCTTGCCTGTCTATATACTACCCTAGCCTGCCTATATACTACCCTTGCCTGCCTATATACTACCTTAGCCTGTCTATAAACTACCCTAGCCTGCCTATATACGACCCTAGCCTGTCTATATACTACCCTAGCCTGCCTATATACTACCCTAGCCTGCCTATATACTACCCTAGCCTGCCTATATACTGCCTTAGCCCGCCCCTTGGAATTGAACATAATGGTATGTGATATAAATTTGCATATGGACAAGGTCCTGTTGCATGTAAATCTGACTTCCTGATAAATTAATCAAATAATACATTTTATGATATAAAATAATAGATGTGGGGGCCGTTTGGTGGGTGTGAATTTTTGTTTTTGGGAGGAAGGGGGTCAGCATTTCAATCCTGGACCCAGGCAGCACAATGTCTTGGGTCAACCCTGGGAACAGGCGTATCACATAGAATCTCCAGACGTATGGGGATGTCATTCAGCCATATAGGGAGGCCGATGCATTTCGAGGGACATGCCCCCTGTCCCTATTAGCCTAGAAAATGGTCACTACTGTTTTTTTTTTTTTTTTTTTTTAACATTCAGCTCCCAATGGGGTTCAAACTTGACACATGGATGTTAGTAATGTTCAACAAGCCCACCTTGAGCTGAACCCAGGTACACATTCGACCCATCCCTATTTTATGACCTGTGACCTTTAACATTGTGGTCTTTAGCTTCTATGGAAATGCATGGCTATTACAGAGCACCTGCACACCTGACTCTTCCCAAATGTACCACTTATAGAAACTAATCCCAGGTTCAAGAATTCTGGAAAGGTACTGCATGGTGGTCCCTCAAAGTACGAGGATATCCGTCAAGGGTGTGCTGCTGCAGGGGCCCACTCCCTGACCTGGGCAGGGGACCTCCTGTCTCCTGAGTGGAGCCCCAAACTATGGCCCGGGCCTAGATTATAAAGCCTGTGCACACACACAACCTTCTGGTCCCCAGTAAAATCTGGACACAAGGTTAGAGGCTTCTGCCCTTCCAAAGCTCTTTGAAGTCTCTAGACTCCAGACCTCGGCTCCCAGAATCCAGGACAGGCTGGTTTAGGGTTTAGTGCCCAGGGCATGAGTAAGGAACTGTGCCCCCTTTTCTGCTATTAGTGCATACTGTAGAATGGGGTGTACCACCCTGTGCCCATTTCTGCCCCCTTGTTTTTGTTGGCACATGCATGGCCAAGTCCTTTCTCCCTAGAAAATAGAAAGTAGTTGCAAATGCCCAGTGTGCTTTTCATTGTGGACGGAGAGTGGGCACGTTGGAGCACATAAAGAGAGCTGTAGCTGCCTGAGCAGCCTGGTGGTTGCTAGTCACTGATTTGGAGCTTGTGTGTGGTGAGAGGGCGCCTCCCCCTACCACTATGCCCTGGGCAGCTGTCCCTTCTGCCCATCCCTTGTCCCCGCTTTACCAAATCCAGGAGTTGCATAACCTGGAGAAAACTGAAAAGGTAATTTTCTCCATTTTAGACACTCTGGAGCCCCTCAAATTGCACCCTTGAGAAGCCGGTGTCAATTTTGTTTTTTTTAACCCAATGGCAGGGCACAGCAATGTCACAAGGGCCAACTGATCTTATACCATATAAAACCATATAAAACAATCTCATGGTAAATGGTGGTCATGGTTGAGTTTTCTGCACAGGGTGATGGCTGTGCCTATCCTATGTCCTTCAGTTCGAACAGAAAGTGGGTCAGAGCTGCGGACGGTCTGTACTTCCCGTCAGACAGACCCTTGTGCGCTTTGTCTCTTGCCTGGAGTGAGTGTCAGAAGACTCAGAGCAGTCAGGAGCGCGCCTGCAGAGGCTGACACTTTATTTATTAATGGAGACACACCATGACATGGAGCAATAAGAGTCCCAGAATAGCGGCAGGCCTCCACTCCGCACCTACAGCATTGCAGGTGTGTTACCATACCATGAGAGGGCATTACTGGTCCTAGCAGAACTGCTGTCCTATATATATATATATATATATATATATATATATATATATATATATATATATATATATATATATATATATATATATATATACATACACATACATATACCTAGGGATGGGCTATCTGTTCGAGTCAAACAGTGAACAATTTGGGGTGTTCGCTGCAAATTTGAAAAGCCGAGGAATACCCTTTAAAAGTCTATTGGAGAAATCTAAAGTGCTAATTTTAAAGGCTTATATGCAAGTTATTGTCATAAAAAGTGTTTGGGGACCCGGGTCCTGCCTCAGGGAACATGGATCAATGCAAAAAAAGTTTTAAAAACGCCCATTTTTTTCGTGAGCAGTGATTTTAATAATGCTTAAAGTGAAAAAATAAAAGTGAAATATTCCTTTAAATTTCGTACCTGGGGGGTGTCTATAGTATGCCTGTAAAGTGGCATACCAATAAGCCCCCCGCCCACAGACCCCCACAACCACCAGGCAAGGGTTGTGGGGATAAGGCCCTTGTCCCCATCAACATGGGGACATCCTCCCTATGTTGAGGGCATGTGGCCTGGTACGGTTCAGGAGGGGCAGGGGCGCTCTCTCGTCCCCTCCTCTTTTCCTGTGGCCTGCCAGGTTGTGTGCTCGGATAAGGGTCTGGTGTGGATTTTTGGGGGAAACCCACGCCATTTTTTTTTATTTTTGCGCGGAGTTCCCCTTAATATTCATACCAGACCTGAAGGGCCTGGTAATGGAATTTTTGGGGACCCCCACGCATTTTTTTTTTTCCCAATGACTTTTATATGTATTGTCGGGACCGACAATTCATTAATAGCCAGCACTAGCGCTAGTAATTTTAAATGACTTTTTTTTCCTTTAGAAATGTCATTTTGCTCTCGGACTGTTGTAAATACGGGAAACATGCGCTACTTTACAGGCATACTATAGACCCCCCTGAGGTACGAAATTTAAAGGAATATTTCACTTTTATTGTTTCACTTTAAGCATCATTAAAATCACTGTTCCCGGAAAAACGGAAGTTTTTAAAACTTTTTTTTGCATTGATACATGTCCCCTGGGGTTCTGGATGCGAACCAAACAGGGGGGTGTTCAGCCCATCCCTATATATACTTATGGAAGGGTTTTAGGCGGAACTCTGGGCAAAAAGCTAAACACACAGACAGGGGTGGACTGATAACTCATGGGGCCCCCGGGCAATAGGAGATTATGGGGCCCCCAGGCAATCAGAGATTATGGGGCCACACAGTATACACACACACAGTATACAATCACACAGTATACACATACATGTACACACAGTATACACAGACAGATGTAAAAAAAACACAGATTTATGCATACTGTCCCTGAGGCTGGCAACCCTGATGGGGCCCCCTAGTGGCCCAGGGCCCTCGGGCAGTGCCCGAGTGGCTCAATGGTCAGTCCGCCCCTGCACACAGATGAAATGCACTCTGTACGAGGTCTATACATCATGTTCAGCTCATCTTATAATCTGGACAGAGCCGGGTCAGCGGCCTCACTTTTCTCTGCCACAGTTGAGGAATACACTTTGATCACAAACCTTCTAGCCTGTGATTGGTCAATAAAGGACACTCCGCATACGCATTGAGTTTTCTCCTCCTCTGTCTTGATTCAAGTTGTTGGCAAACATCACTGTGCAAAGCAACGGAACTCTGGTTCAGAGTGTTGACCCTCCCTCTCCCAGGCGAGGCCCGTGTCACCCAGGGCTGGGCAGGGGGGTGGCTGCCCTGGGGGCAACGGTTTATTGCAGGAATAGGGGCACCCTGTGTGAAGTTTCTTCTGTTAGGAGTAGGGACAGCAGCATCACTGCTCTTGTCAGCCCAGCGATGGGAGCAGTGAGGAGAAAGCCAGGAGGAGATATGTTTTATGTACCCTCTAAGCTTGCACATCATGAACAAGAAGGGGGGGGGGGGCACAGTCTGGCAACTTTTCCCCCACACCTCAAAGAACAATGGGGTGGCCCCTAAAAGTCGCACATCTAGGTGTCCTGAAGTGGTGAGTAGAGTGGAAACCTCAGCCCAGACTCCAACCAGGCCACGACCCCAACGCGTTTCACTCTGCCCCCGGGACTAATGACTGATCTCAATAACTACGCCCTGGGGGACGGAGTGAAATGCATTGGGGGGGCGTGACCTGACCTGGTTTGGAATCCAAGTTGAGGTTGCCACTCTACTCACCACTTCAGGACACCTAGATGTGCAACTTTTAGGGGCCACCCCGTTGTACTCTGAAGCCTCATAGGAACCAGGATGGGTTCCCATCCCCTATCAGCACTCGAGCAGCGGCTGCGGAAGCATTGATTACATACCCCTTTACCACTGAGCGGCACACATTTTCTAGGTCACTGATGACACCACTTGGGCTTAGCTCTATTAGATAGATAGATAGATAGATAGATAGATAGATAGATAGATAGATAGATAGATAGATAGATAGATAGATAGATAGATATAAATAAATATATATATATATACAAAGGCTTCTGTGAATGGGCATCAGAGGGAAGGGGCAGGCATTGAGGCTTTTTGAGAGAGGCACAAACTCAATGGGACTGAAGTTCCTCTCTTGTTTGTTGCCATATTTTTTGATACAATAAACTTTGATTGAACTATAGATCATTAGACATACGTATATGAAATACAAGTGGCTTAATTCCAGAGGTCATTATGCTTCAAAAGAAAAATAACTAGGTTCATCAACACATGAAAACTGGAGCGAACGGTAACAGTTGTCAGTTATCAAGGTAACGGTTTTGATATCAGAGTATAATAGATCGCAAAGTAAAACCTAAAGAACTTTTAACTTGCATGAATACATTCAATATGCATAGATATGTTGTAGGGAGCACTAAGGTGTAGAGGACATTTTTTGACACATTTTTTAAGACAAAAAATAATTCAGGAAAAAGAATATCAGGGAGGACAAGAATACAAAGTAGAATCAATAATTTAGAGAGAGAGGTTCTGTATATTCCATCAAGATCCAGGAGAGGTATGTATGGGATCAGCCGAGGCCCATATGAGAAACTCGGATAAGTAGCGGAACATAGACCACGAGGTCCATGTGAGCAAAAAAACAGTTCTTCTCCATTAGCCTCCTGCGCCAACAGCCATTCAAGGTCTCTGATTGAATCAACTTCCATAGACCACTCCCCAAGAGAAGGTATGTCGGTCATCTTCCATTGGCGAGGTATGACCATTCTAGCTGCAGATAAGAAATGTCGAAGGTTTTAATCGGGTCAAAGTTATCTACTATTGCCTTCGACATTTTGGGCACAGACACAAGGCAGTCGCCACATCTTCCTGACAAATGGAAAAGGTTGAGGTGGGTGGAAGGCCAGAGGTCCGGGAGAGGCTGGGGGGTGATCGTGCAGGCCAAAGCGTGATCCCTTTGGGGTGGCTGGAATGGGATCCCTTAAGCCAACCGGAACAGAAGTTAAAAAATTATCCTCCACCCGCCCACGCTCGACCTGATTGCACTTGGCTGATATAACTCCAAAGCCCAGATTTGTGGTTTATCTTAGGCCTTCAGGGGGGCCGGAGGGGGGGGGGGGGGTTTATCAATATATGTTACCTATTTATTGTTTCATTTTATACTGGTCAATCTCTACCGAAGGGCTCTGTTGGCTCTCGGTTAGGGATAATTGTTACAAATATTGCTTTGTATTATTGACTATAAAAAAATTCAATAAAAATATTGAACGAGAAAAAAAAAAAAAAAAAGAAATGATGAAGGACTTTTTTTTTAATGGATTTAAAGGATCCAGGAAGTATTGACAGGAGAGCTACTTCAGGTGAGGGTGTTCCTCTTTAATCTGACAACTGTCACTGGAGACTGAAAGTTGGGGAAAGTGCAAAATTTCACGTGGTCACTAGAACAAAAATAAAAAAGGGAATTCTTCTAGTTGTTCTGGTAACAAATATCTCAGGGGAAGGTGGGTCCAACAAGGTCCTCTGCTGGGTCAGAGCTAAAGCTCTCCAAGCAGCGGGGGGGGGGGGGGGGGGGGGGGGGATTTGCTAAATTGGAAAAGCTCTATCTTTGTCTGAGCAGGGGGCATAGTTGGATCTCTGCAGAGAGGCCACTGCTTCCATAGAGAGATAGAAAGGGTTCCTTATCTACAGCTTGATGGCAGGGGACAGGCTTTTCTACTTAGGCTGCTTTCTAAAGAAAACCAACTAAGACTTTGAACTGAAAATTCAACTGGGCTGCAAATGAACTTGTAGGACAGGTTCGCTTGAATGAATATATCTTATCAGTGTGTGCCAAGCAGCAAAAATAAAAAGGAACAGGAAAACCTTTCCAGACGTATGAACATTGGATAAAACGTTGGCAAAAAAAATCTAGTTCTACCCTGTGTCTCATAAAAGTATATTGAGGCCATTATTTTTTGCAACACTTTGTGCCATCGGGTGCCTTTGCATGCCGTGTTCTTTGCGTCCTGTTGGGTAGCGCATGGCTGATATTGTTTGGTATTCTGCCGGTGACATCACCTGAATAAAGCGGCTGTTTATTTCAGGAATCATTTATGGAAGACGGATAATTACCCCGCATCACCGGCATAAGTGAATGCCAGGCTATTATCTCCGCTTCCATAGGGGAAGATGTACACGGATGTGTCCATTAGTGGGTGTAGACCCAACATACGTGTTCATATGTCACGGTATGCGATAATAACCTTCCTTTCCACCTGGTTGGCGCGGTGCCCCCTCCGCCTTTCAGCATTCACCTTACATTCTCCTCTCTTCCTCCCGCCATGTCCACCTCTCCCGCTGCTTCCCCTCTCTGCTGGAATGCAAGAAATTCTAAATACCTTAATTTAAATGTAAATTTGTCCCTTTTCTCTTCATTCCAATCTAGCGATATTGCTGCCAGTATTACCCGTTTGCTTCGTGCCTTAATGCAACATTTACTTGTCTTTAATTTCTCTCGCTTACTTCACCGACTCCTCAATTGTCTCCAAATATCCCCTTCACGTACAGTCTCCCGCTAAGTGGCCAGACTGTGCGTCCAATCCAAAGCCGGAAATACGTGGGTGGCTGCTCCCTCGTCTGAGAGGACACGTCTGGTGACCGGCCACTCGCAAATGTGATTGCAATGCAAAAGCGGCAGCAAATGCTATTCATTGACCTCCTTCCTGGCTATGTACAGCCTCCTGCTGGGGCAGGGGTCTCCAAACTTTCTAAACTAAGGGCCAGTTTTCTGTCCATCAGACATTGGGGGGGGGGGGGGGACTGTAGCCCTCGGGAGCAAAAAATGTCCCAGCATTAGTGGGAGTAAACAATCCCCCATCATTGGGGTTATTGGGAGGAATTGTGCCTCTTCATTGGTGTCATTGGGAAGAAATTGTGCTCCATCATTGGAGTAGTCCACAGAGACTGTGGACATGGTACAAGAGATGGTCAGAGGCTGCAGATATGGTACAAGAGACGGTCAGAGGCTGCAGACATGGTACAAGAGACGGTCAGAGGCTGCAGACATGGTACAAGAGACGGTCAGAGGCTGCAGGCATAGTACAGGAGATGGTCAGAGACTGCAGACATGGTACAAGAGACGGTCAGAGGCTGCAGACATGGTACAAGAGATGGTCAGAGATTGCCGACTTGATACAGGAGATGGTCAGAGACTGCGGACATGATGCAAAAGATGGTCAGAGACTGCAGACATGGTACAAGAGATGGTCAGAGGCTGCAGACATGATACAAAAGATGGTCAGAGGCTGCAGAGATGATACAAGAGATGGTCAGAGACTGCAGACATGATACAAGAGATGGTCAGAGACTGCAGACATGATAAAAGAGCTGGTCAGAGATTGTAGACAGGGTGCAGGAGATGGTCAGAGATTGTGATCTTGATACAAAAGACAGTCAGAGACTTTGGACTTGAAACAAGAGATGGTCAGAGATTGCAGACATGGTACAAGAGATGGTCAGAGACTGCAGACACGTTACAAGAGATGGTCAGAGATTGTGGGCTTGATACAGGAGATGGTCACAGATTGTGGGCTTGATACAGGAGATGGTCAGAGACTGCAGACATGATACAAGAGATGGTCATAGACTGCAGACATGGTACAAGAGATGGTCAGAGACTGCAGACATGGTACAAGAGATGGTCAGAGACTGCAGACAAGATACAAGAGATGGTCAGAGACCGTGGACATGCTGCAGGAAACTCTCAGGCTGTGAACAAGCTATAGGAATTGTTGGAGACTGGGGACATGCTCCAGGAGACCGTCAAAGTCAGGAGACATTTTCCATGAGGCTGTTTGATATCACCGCTAAAACAGAGCAATAGAGAAACGCAAATTAGAATCTGCAGGGGCCCTGAGGGCCACACAAAGTGGCAAAGGGCCAGAGGTTGGGCCTAGATTCTAAACAGAGATGGAGAATCTTCCTGATTGGGTCCTAGACAGCAATTACCCCCAAGTAGCCCCCCCCCCCTCCACATACCTGACTACATCCTAACCGCAACCAGCTGATTTTTTTTTTTCTTTTAAAGGGAATTTTAGAAAGTGTTGAAAATTCATTGTTGCGCAGAAAAACAAACAAACAGCTCAAGGTTTGCTTTTGGTGGGACGGAGACAATACCATCCTAGGAGCTTATCAAATAAAGTCACAATTACGACACGGAGCTCGCATGGCTCCAGAGAATGCAATAAGTGTATTTTTATCTTTGAAATGATAAAATTTGCCTCACAACGGCAGATAGCCTGCGTGTACCCTCAGGATCCACCACGCAAAAGAAAAAAAAAGACTTTTATCTTCCCGTTCCTTTCATCTCCGCACCCCCCCTCCCCCCCCCATATCTTCTCCCTGTATAACGAAGGAACTGTATACTAATGGCGCTCTCACCGCCCGCGCCTTCCCCCCGCAGAACGGAATACAATTGTTTTTTTTCGCACAGCACTCCGTCGCCTGTGAAGTTAATGACTTTGGATTGAGCGCGGTGCACGCTCCCCCGGTGACCTTGGCCAAGTTTGTTGGATCAACCATAAGAAACGGCCCGCGCTACGCGGCTGCGTTTTTGACAGGTAAAGGCAGCGTGCGAGTCGCCCGTCCAGTCAGCCGAGCGCTGATGATACACGACAAGCACTTTCACCCCTTTCTTAGGTATCGAACGGCGGCTGCACAATAAAGAACGGTATTGATTGACGATCCCAACGTTTAGCTGAAATCATAGCGGTAATATCCTCATTTTCTATTTTTTTTTTTTTTTTCTAATACAATTTTCATGTTTTCTTCCAATACGTCCTTCAGAGTTATCTCGGTGCTTTCAATACACGCGGCAAATTGACCGTACAGGCCAATGACGGGGGATACTTAATCGCTTCAATAATAATGAAATAAGCCATTATCGGCACGCATTGCCTTCAACAAATTCTACAGCTTTTAAAAGGCTCAAAAAGAACTTCTTTTAACTAAGCATAAGCTTAAAGAGGACCTTACCCTATTAAATGTGGCCCTCCGCCTTAACTCGCTACGGCCTTATAACTGGGTCTTATTAGAGAAGGGGGGGAGGGGGTGGGACGGACTTTGCCATCATGTGACCACTGTCCACTGGGATCGTCTGTCACTGTGGTCATATGATCAGGAGAAAGTCCCTCCGGCTCATGATCATAAGGAGAGACCGGTAGCTGATGTTGACAGCTTAATCACTGTACTGGGAGTCCTTGCCCCTGGCTCATGGTCATGACTATGACAGTCTGGTCAATATGGTGGGAGCCCTTCCCATTGGCCCCTGGTCATGACTATGACAGCTTGGTCAATGTGATGGGAGCCCTTCCAACTGGCTTGCAGTCATGCCTATGACAGCTCAGTTAATATGATGGGAGCCCTTCCTGTCGGCCCCCAGTCACGACTATGACAGCTCGGTCACTGTGATGAAAATCCTTCTTGTTGGCTCCCAGTTATGACTATGACAGCTCGGTCATTGTGATGGGAGCCCTTCCCGTTGGCCCCCAGTCATGACTATGACAGCTCGGTCATTGTGATGGGAGCCCTTCCCGTTGGCCCCCAGTCATGACTATGACAGCTCGGTCACTGTGATGGGAGATCTTTCCACAAGTTTCTGATTAAACTATGATAGCTCAGTCACTGTGATGGAAGCCCTTCCCGTTGGCCCCCAGTCATGACTAACAGCTCGGTCTCTGTGATAGGAGCCCTTCCCATTGGCTTCCAGTCATGCCTATGACAGCTTGGTTAACATGATGGGAGCCCTTTCCGTTGGCCCCCGGTCATGACTAAGACAGCTCAGTTATCGTGATGGAAGCCCTTCCCGTTGGCCCCCCAGTCATGACTATGAAAGCTCAGTCTCTGTGATGGAAGTCCTTCCCGTTGACCCCTGGTCATGACTATGACAGATTGGTTTCTGTGTTCAGAGACCTTCCCGTTGGCCCCCGGTCATGACTATGACAGCTCGGTCTCTGTGATGGAAGCCCTTCCTGTTGGCCGCCGATCATGACTGTGATAGCTTGGTCAATGTAATGGGAGCCCTTCCCATTGGCTTCAAGTCATGCCTATGACAGCTCAGTTAATATGATGGGAGCCCTTCCCGTTGGCCCCCGGCAATCATGACTATGACAGCTTGGTCTCTGTGATAGGAGCCCTTCCCTTTGGCCCACAATAATGACTATGAAAGCTTGGTCTCTGTGATAGGAGCCCTTCCCGTTGGCTCACGGTCATGACTATTACAGCTCGGTCACTGACCGGAAAACTTTCCATCAGCAACTGACCAGGACTATGACAGCTCTGTCGCTGTGATGTAAGCCCTTCCTGCTGGCTCCCCGTCATCACCATAACAGCTCAGTCACTGTGATGTTAGCCCTTTCCACCAGCTCCCGGTCATGGCTATGACAGCTCGGTCACTGTGATAGGAGGCCCTCAAGTTGGCCCCCGGTCGTGGCAATGACAGCTCGGTCACTGTGATGGGAGGCCTTCCAGTTGGCCCCCAGTTGTGGCAATGACAGCTCGGTCACTGTGTTGGGAGGCCTTCCCGTTGGCTCCCGGTCATGACTATGACAGCTTAGTCACTGTGCTGGAAGATCTTCCCACCAGCTCCTGGTCATGACTATGACAGCAATCAATATGATAGGAGCCCTTCCTACCAGCTCCCAGTCAGGACTATAACAGCTCGGTCATTGTATTGGGAGGCCTTCCAGTTGGCCCCCGATCGTGGCTATGACAGCTCGGTCACTGTGTTTGGAGGCCTTCCCATTGGCTCCCGGTCATGACTATGACAGCTCAGTCACTGTGCTCGAAGATATTCCCACCAGCTCCTAAACATGGCTATGACAGCTCCATCCCTTCCCATTGACCTTCTGTCACTGTGATGAGAGGCCTTCCCACCAGCTCCCACGTATGACTATAATAGCTCAGTCACTGTGATTGGAGCCCTTCCCACTGGCTCCTGGTCATGACAATGACAGCTTGGTCACTGTGCTGAGAACATGCAGCAAGCACAGAAACCTAAGCCGCCATGGACACATACGTTGCATGTGGCGGTTAAAGCTCACCCTCCTTGCAGCCATACATATGGCTTACATATGGCTTACATGGTAGGAAACGGTTTAAGTGCTAAATGCTGGAACTAGACAATATAGTCAAAGTTCCCTGATTTCCATAGCGTAGGGGGTGACACCATCCTCCTGCCAAGATCCCGAGGAATACGGAGTAGCCCAAATCTCACAAGGTGATGACACTACAGCACAATTGAGGATCATCTTCTTGTGAGGTTTGAGCTACTCTACATTCTCCAAGATCTAGAGGGAGGATGACATTACCCCTGCCTAGGGGCTGTGGGAATAAGTTGGGGAAAGGAGACCTCATCTTCGGGGAATAGGGAGTAGTCCAAATCCCACAAGAAGACATGGCAGTACAGACCCCAATGGTCTTCTAGTGAGATTTTGGCTACTCAACATTCTCCAAGATTTGGCCAAAAGGTGCATGACTTCAACCACAACTGGGGGCCGCGGGAACAAGTTGGGGGAAAGATAAGTATATTATATAACACCCCATCCCCCCTCCTTGTTTTTTTGCACTTTCATCCAGCGTTTTAGGAAGTGGTGGTGGTGGTGGTGGTAGTGGGGGGGGGGGGGGGGGTAGTCACCTCAAATAAGCTGATAATATATTGCAGAAACACAGGAGGAAGGAAGTTTAACAAGACTCGTGACCACTCATTAAAATTAGAAGAAAAGAGGTTTAACCTTAAACTACGTAGAGGGCTCTTTACCGTAAGAGCGGCAAGGATGTGGAATTCCCTTCCACAGGCGGTGGTCTCAGCGGGGAGCATTGATAGCTTCAAGAAAATTTTAGATAAGCACCTGAACGACCGCAACATACAGGGATATACAATGTAATACTGACATATAATCACACACATAGGTTGGACTTGATGGACTTGCGTCTTTTTTCGACCTCACCTACTATGCAACATAAGCAGTTCCCTTTATGTACACAGAATTTTAGGCATTTAATATTTACAGCAAAACTTTTTTTTTGCATTGTATAGAGTATTAAAGAGTTTTGAGTCCTCTGTTACCGCGATAAAAAACAAGAATTCAGTCCTTAACCGCTTGCCGACCGGCTCACGTCGATATACGTCGGTAGAAGGGCACGTACAGGCAGATTAACGTACCTGTACCATGCCCTTTAAGAGGCGGTTTGCGGGCACGACCTCCGTGAGTGTGATGGGGGGTCCCGAGGACTCGATGTCTGCGGAAATACCCACGATCGTCTCACGGAGAAGAAGAACGGGGAGATGCTGATGTAATCAAGCATTTCCCCGTTCTGCCTAGTGACAGGACACTGATAACAGCTCCCTGTGATCGGGAGCGGTGATCAGTGTCGTGTCACACATAGCCCCTCCCCCTCACAGTTAGAATCACTCCCTAGGACACACTTGACCCCTACAGCGCCCTCTAGTGGTTAGTTAACCCCTTCACTGCCAGTCACATTTACACAGTAATCGATGCATTTTTAATCGCACTGATCGCTGTATAAATGTGAATGGTCCCAAAACCGCACCCAAAGTGTCCGATCCCTCCGCCATAATGTCGCAATCACGATAAAAATCGCTGATCGCCGCCATTACTAGTAAAAAAAAAAAATTAATAAAAAAAACCCCTTTGCTGCCAGTGTCATTTACACAGTAATCAGTGCACTAATGGATGTATAGATGACAATGGCCCCAAAATAGTGTCAAAAGTGTCCGATGTGTCCGTCATAATGTCGCAGTCCCTTTAAAAATCGCAGATCACCGCCGTTACTAATAAGAAAAAAAAAATAATAATAATAATAATAAATATGCCATAAAACTATCCCCTATTTTGTAGACGCTATAACTTCTGCGCAAACCAATCAATAAACGCTTACTGCGTTTTTTTCTTTTTTTACCAAAAATATGTAGAAGAATTCGTATCGGCCTAAACTGAGGGAAAAAAAATGTTTTTTTTATTTTTATTTTTTGGATTTTTTATAGCAAAAAGTAAAAAATAATGCGTTTTTTTTTAAATGGTCTCTTTTTTTGTTTATGGCGCAAAAAATAAAAAACGCAGAGTCGATCAAATACCACCAAAAGAAAGCTCTATTTGTGGGGGGGAAAAAAGGACGTCAATTTTGTTTGGGAGCCACGTCGCACGACCGCGCAATTGTCAGTTAAAGCCACGCAGCGCCGAATCGCAAAAAGTGCTCTGGTCAGGAAGGGGGGTAAAATCTTCCGGGGGGGGGGGCTGAAGCGGTTAAAGTCGCCAACTGCCTAGTAATCGGCCATGGTAAGTACGCAAAACGCAATGAAATAATCATTAATTCGTGCGCAACTCCAAACTGAGTAACAATATAATCAACACCAATATATCACAAACGTTGTGAATATCTATAAATTTTATAAATATATAATACATTGTAAATATAAAAGATATTTGTATTTAAAATATTATATATATAATTCCAAAACAAATCTAAATTCCGACATTGATGAACTCAGATCATGAAGAAGGTAGGAAGGAACGCGGGACACAGCGGGGTACTCACCGGACGGTGGACTGGTACAGCAGGTCTTCCCTCTTGCGATAATTCTCCATTTGAGAATAGTTGGTGGAAAACATGGCATCGAACGTAAAGATTTTCTGCTTGATGGTTCCCCCGTCTGTCACCTGACAAAGAGAAGAACAGGCCCAATCAGATGAGACACGACCGTAACACGCTGTCGCTGTCAGCTGACAATTAGCACGCCGTTAGCCGTACACAGCTGGGGGGGTGACAAGCAATATGTGAGAGTAAAAGAAGAATTGACACCATTGTTATAAACATTTGTGAGAACGTTCAGCTGTGTTAAAGTAGATGGAAACCCCTAAAATGATTGTCAATCGATTTCCTCTGTGCACTCCAAATCATAAACTATCGCTTTTTTTTTTTTCATATACATTTCAAATAAATGATACATACAGTATCTCACAAGAGTAAGTACACCCCTCACATTATTGTAAATCTTTTCTTCTATCTTTTCATGTGACAACACTGAAGAAATGACACTTGTCTACAATGTAAAGTAGTGAGTGTACAGCTTGTATAACAGTGTAAATTTGCTGTCCCCTCAAAATAACTCAACACACAGCCATTAATGTCTAAACTACTGGCAACAAAAGTCAGTACACCCCTAAGTCAAAAAGTCCAAATTGGGCCCAAAGTGTCAATATTTTGTGTGGCCACCATTGTTTTCCAGCACTGCCTTAACCCTCTTGGGCATGGAGGTCACCAGAGCTTCACAGGTTCCCACTGGAGTCCTCTTCCCCTCCTCCATGATGACATCACGGAGCTGGTGGATGTTAGAGACCTTGTGCTCCTCCACCTTTAATATCATTAATGTCTAAACCGCTGGCAACAAAAGTCAGTACACCCCTAAGTGAAAATGTCCAAATTGGGCCCAATTAGCCATTTTCCCTCCCCGGTGTCATGTGACTCGTTAGTGTTACAAGGTCTCAGGTGTGAATGGGGAGCAGGTGTGTTAAATTTGGTGTTATCGCTCTCACTCTCTCATACTGGTCACTGGAAGTACAACATGGCACCTCATGGCAAAGAACTCTCTGAGGATCTGAATTGTTGCTCTACATAAAGATGGCCTAGGCTATAAGAAGATTGCCAAGACCCTGAAACTGAGCTGCAGCACGGTGGCCAAGACCATACAGCGATATAACAGGACAGGTTCCCCTCAGAACAGGCCTCGCCATGGTCCACCAAAGAAGTTGAGGTCACGTGATCAGCATCATATCCAGAGGTTGTCTTTGGGAAATAGACGTATGAGTGCTGCCAGCATTGCTGCAGAGGTTGTAGGGGGGGGGGGGTGTCAGCCTGTCAGTGGTCAGACCATACGCCGCACACTGCATCAAATTGGTCTGCATGGCTGTCGTCCCAGAAGGAAGCCTCTTCTAAAGATGATGCACAAGAAAGACCACAAACAGTTTGCTGAACACAAGCAGACTAAGGAGATGGATTACTGGAACCATGTCCTGTGGTCTGATGAGACCAAGATAAACGTATTTGGTTCAGATGGTGACAAGCGTGTGTGGGGGCAACCAGGTGAGGAGGACAAAGACAAGTGTGTCTTGTCTACAGTCAAGCATGGTGGTGGGAGTGTCATGGTCTGGGGCTGCATGAGTGCTGCCGGCACTGGGGGGCTACAGATCAT
>JBBDGP010003460.1:0-72500 GCA_037952835.1 Lithobates septentrionalis | reverse complement strand
TATCATGCGAGTAATCATAATAATAAAAATAATGATAATAATATTATTACTCCCATGATAGATTTCCTGTTTTATTTTTAATTATTTATTATGATTATTTTTTTATTATTATTTTATTATATATATTTATACAACACAATTAGTCATTATTATTTTTTTTTAGAACACTATTATAATTAGTAATATTATTATTATATGATTAATCTTGCCAAAGTGTCACATTTAATTTTTTTTTTTAAACAACTCTCACTTATTTATCGTCTCGCACTGCCCCCTCACCCCACCAAACCAGTTCCAAAATAGATGTGACATTAGCTGCAGCGGCGAGTGATGATCGACTCTTCAGTACAGGCACTGCCTGAAACAGATTTAAAAAAAAAAATTAAAAAAAAAAAATAAAAAAAATATACAAAATACACAAAACCTGACACTACACAAGTTACCTCCTCTGACCACCGTGGATTTTTTTTTCACAGCCGCTTGTGAGGCAAAGTCGTTAGCGTGGAGTCTGCGGGTGATCGCCCGCCATTCATTACGGCGTGGCGGCGACACAACGCTGAGATGAAACGATCGTGGGGGCAGCGGGAGATTGTATTACCTCCAGTCATTTTTCTTTACACAAAACACCTGAGCGAGGGGGAGCGGCGGCAGCGGGGCGAGTGTACCCAGCGCGGGATCGATAATGTTTGTATTGAGTCACTGACGGCAGGTTTAATCACAGGAAACCGGGAAATAAAATAGATCGGCCGGCTGAACTGCAGCCCACGGGGGGCTTCATGTCTGATTTAAAATTTTGGTGACAACATCATTCTGAAAACAATCACTAATAAAAAATAAAAAAGCTGAGGCTTTTGCTGCAAATTATGCCCCCATCAGCCATAACATTATGACCATAGACAGGTAAAGTGAATAATATTGATTATCTGGTGACAATGGCCCATGAAGGTGAGATATATTGGACAGCAAGTGAACATAGGGATTTGAGGACCAAATTGTAATGTGTAGGTGAATGGGTCAGAGCAACTCCAGCACTGCAGTTCTTGTGGCGTTTTCCCGATCTGCAGTGGTTAGGACCGACCAAAAGTAGCCCAAGGAAGGAGAACCGACCAACCGGTGACAGGGTCATGGGTGGTCAAAGCTCATTGATGGAGGTGGGGAGGGAAGGCCCATTGATGGAGGTGGGGGATGGAAGGCTCATTGATGGAGGTGGGGAGGGAAGGCTCATTGATGGAGGTGGGAGGGAAGGCTCATTGATGGAGGTGGGAGGGAAGGCTCATTGATCGAGGTGGGAGAGGGAAGGCTCATTGATCGAGGTGGGGGAGGGAAGGCTCATTGATGGAGGTGGGGGAGGGAAGGCTCATAGATGGAGGTGGGGAGGGAAGGCTCATTGATGGAGGTGGGGAAGGAAGGCTCATTGATGGAGGTGGGGAGGGGAAGGCTCATTGATGGAGGTGGGGAGTGAAGGCTCATTGATGGAGGTGGGGAGTGAAGGCTCATTGATGGAAGTGGGGAGGGAAGGCTCAAAGATGGAGGTGGGGAGGGGAAGGCTCATTGATGGAGGTGGGGAGTGAAGGCTCATTGATGGAAGAGGGGAGGGAAGGCTCATAGATGGAGGTGGGGTGGGAAGGCTCATTGATGGAGGTGGGGAGGGGAAGGCTCATTGATGGAGGTGGGGAGGGGAAGGCTCATTGATGGAGGTGGGGAGGGGAAGGCTCATTGATGGAGGTGGGGAGGGGAAGGCTCATTGATGGAGGTGGGGAGTGAAGGCTCATTGATGGAAGTGGGGGGGAAGGCTCAAAGATGGAGGTGGGGAGGGAAGGCTCATAGATACAATTGAGGAACATAGATAGTGTAGACACA
The DNA here is from genome assembly GCA_037952835.1 of Lithobates septentrionalis. Classification (NCBI taxonomy): domain Eukaryota; kingdom Metazoa; phylum Chordata; class Amphibia; order Anura; family Ranidae; genus Lithobates; species Lithobates septentrionalis. The sequence continues at coordinate 70,640 of JBBDGP010003460.1, read as the reverse complement.
GAGGTCGGGTAATGTCGAGCATAGATGCAGTGGTCGGGAAACGTTGAGGAGCGTGGATGCAGTGGTCAGGTAATGTTGAGAAGCACAGGCTCAGTGGTTGGGTAAAATTGAGGAGTATAGGCGCAGTGGTCGGACAACATTGAGGAGCAGAGATGCAGTGATCAGGTAACGTTGAGGAGCGAAGACACAGTGGTTGTGCAACGTTGAGTGTAGACACAGTGGTCAAGTAATGTCGATAAACATAGATGCAGTGGTCAGGTAATGTTGAGAAGCATAGACGCAGTGGTCCGGAAACATTGAGGAGCATAGACGCAGTGGTTGGGGAACGTTGAGGAGCAGAGATGCAGTTGTTGGGTAACGTTGAGGACTATAGATGCAGTTACTGGGTAACGTTGAGGACTGTAGACGCAGTGGTTGGTTAACGTTGAGGACTGTAGACGCAGTGGTTGGTTAACGTTGAGGACTGTAGACGCAGTGGTTGGTTAACGTTGAGGACTGTAGACGCAGTGGTTGGTTAACGTTGAGGACTGTAGATGCAGTTGTTGGGCAACGTTGAGGAGCAGAGATGCAGTGGTTGGGTAACGTTGAGGACTGTAAACGCAGTTGTTGGGCAATGTTGAAGAGCGTAGACGCAGTGGTTGGGTAACATTGAAGAGCCTAGATGCAGTGGCCGACCAAGGAAACCTAATGCAGTAGGTGAAAGACACATCCTGCTTACTTCCCTTCCACATGGGAAGATGTCCAGCAGTGCCATCAGCACAGAACTGGTGGGAACTGATACTAATAGAAGAAATGAGTCCAAAAAGCCAAACCTCCGATGTGGAAACAAGGCTACGAGACTCAATTATACAGGAAAAAAATAGGAACTGGGGGGCAGGAAAATGTCAGCAGGTGCTCTGGACTGACGAGTCAAAATGTGAAATATTTGGCTGCAGCAGGAGGCAGTTTGTTGGGGGAAGGGCTGGAGAGCGGTACAATAATGAATGTCTGCAGTCAACTGTGAAGCATGGTGGAGATTCCTTGCAAGTTTGGGGCTGCATTTCTGCAAATGGAGTTGAAAATTTGGTCAGAATCAACGGTGCCCTCAGTACTGAGAAATACAGGCAGATACTTCTCCATCATGGATTGCCCCCACATTTATTCTGCAGCAGGACAACGACCCCAAACATACAAGCAATGTCCCTAAGACAATGTCACCAAGACTGAAAGTGATGGTTTGGCCCCCACAGAGTCCTGATCTCACCATCACGGAGTCTGTCTAGGATGACATGAAGAGACCGAAGGATTTGCGGCAGCCGCCACCCACAGAAGTTCTGTGCTTAGTTCTCCAAGATGTACCTACTGCAGAGCTCCTTCAACAACTGTGTGCAAGTCTACCTAGAAGAAGGCAAAGGGGGGATCACCCCAAATATTGATTGGATTTGGATTCATCTTTATTTACTTTCCAATGTGTTAATGGATAAAAATAAAAAACTATTAACACTTCAAATTCTGAAAGCATTCTTTATTTACAGCATTTCATCACACCTGCCTAAAACTTTTGCACAGTACTGTGTATATACTGTATATTCTACAGGTACGATAATTACATCCAACACACGCAGAGCGGCCCATAAGAACAGCGCTTATTTACTGTGCACAGATGGTAAGCCACTGAAAATTAGTGTTTGAGCAACATCAAATCAGACTTATTAAAACTGATGGCGCAAATTAATTAATTAACCAATCGCCTCTGACAAGGGCAGCTCATTGATAGCCGATTAACAAAACGTAATGCTTCCACCATTTCTTTACACAACACTCCAGCCTGGTATAATAGGAAATATTTAGGCAGATGTCCGACGCTGCGTATAATCCGAGCGATCTGCATTTTTATCATCAGTGAAAAGTCACTTAGTGAAGGGGGGGGAGCTGAAAATTATGCAAAAATAGTTAGAGATATGAAATAGAAAATATGAGATTTGAGGTTCCGGGGTGGCACTGTGGTTGGCTCTGCTGGCTTTATGTATAATAATAATAGTGTGTGACTGGGGGGGGGATGGCATTAGAGTATACATTTTTGTTTATTAAAAAAATCATACAAACATACAGCTTATTAATGAAAACATATTTACACAAAAATAAACAAGTAAACAAAAACAGGCGTGCTTACATCAGCAAGTAACAAGATAACATAGAAAGAAACATATTTTAATGACAACAAAAAAGAGACTGCAAACCCCAAACCTCAACTTAAAACACAACCCAGGCTAAGAAACATTTGGAGATTTAATTGCCATCAGGATGCGATTCCAACCCCCCCCCATTAACCCCCCCTCCCCCCACATCATTCCCCCTGACTTCTACATCATTCACCTTGTATTCTGCACCAGCCACTCTCATTCCCTTCCCCTTCCCTCCACCATCATCCAATCCATCCCTCACAATAGTGTGCGACTCTGGGGTGGGGGGACATTAGAGTGTAAGCTCCTCTGGTACAGAGATTGATGTGATTGGCTCAGTGTTGTCTGTACCAGGTGAGCCTGCTCTCCGATTGTGAATTGCTACCTATGTCCCATAGCTGAGAATTCAGAGTTTAGGACTGCACTTACCAGAGGTGTCTTGACACGGTATTTGTCAGAGCTATATAAATGTATAATAATAGTGTGCGACTGTGGGGGGACATTAGAGTGTAAGCTCCTCTGGTGCAGAGACTGTTGTGACTGTCTCAGTGATCTCTGTACAGCACTCCGATATATGTCAGAGCTATATAAAAGGTATAATAAAAGTGTATGACTGTGGTGAAATATTAGAGGGTGAGCTCCTCTGGTACAGAGACGGATGTGACTGGCTCGGTATTCTCTGTACCAGGTGAGCCTGCTCTCCGATTGTGAATTGCTACCTATGTCCCATAGCTGGAAATTCTGAGAGTGTAGGTTTAGTTAAGGACTGCACCTACTGTCTTGACACAGTATATGTCAGAGCTATATAAATGTATAATAATAGTGTATGACTGTGGGGGACATTAGAGTGTAAGCTCCCCTGGTACAGAGACTGATGTGACTGGCTCAGTGTTCTCTGTACAGCACTGCGGTATATGTCAGAGCTATATAAATGTAAAATAATAGTGTATGACTGTGGCGAGATATTAGAGTGTGGGATCCCATGGGACAGAGACTGATTTTACCGTCTTAGGGTTCTTTGTACAGCACTGCGGTATATGTCAGAGCTATAAAAATGTATAATAATAATAATAGTGTGTGTGACTGTGGGGGGACATTCGAGTGTAAGCTCCTCTGGTACAGAGACTATTGTGACTTGCTCAGTATTCTCTGTACCAGATGAGCCCGCTCTCCGATGGTGAATTGCTACATGTCCCATAGCTGGGAATTCAGAGAGTTAATGACTGCGCTTACCTAGGGGGTCTTGACATTGTACATGCCACTGCTATATAAAAGGTATGATAATAATAGTGTGGGACTGTGGGGGGACATTAGAGTGTAAGCTCCTCTGGTGCAGAGACTGATGTGACTGGCTCAGTGTTCTTTGTACCAGGTGAGCCTGCTCTCTGATTGTGAATTGCTACATATGCCCCATAGCTGGAAATTCAGAGAGTTTAGGTTTTGTAAGGGCTGCACTTACTGTCCTGACACAGTATATGGCAGAGATATATAAATGTACAATAATCATAGTGTGTGACTGTGGGAGAGGGGACATTGGAGTGTAAGCTCCTCTGGTACAGAGACTGATGTGAATAGCTCAGTGTTTTTTGTACTAGGTGAGCCTACTCTCTGAATGTGAATTGCTACATACTGTACGATCCATAGCTAATTCAGAGAGCTAAGGACCGCACTTTTCAGAGGTGGCTTGGCACAGTATATTGTCTAAGCTATGTAAATGTATAATAACAATAGTGTGTGATATGGGGGGGGGGGGGGGCATTAGAGTGTAAGCTCCTCTGGTGCAGAGATTGGTGTAAATGGGGAATCAGGAAAGACCCTCAATTATGGTCCTGCGTAGATGAAATAAATACATGAAAGGGGAAGATGCGATCCCGCTGTTGTCACACAATGTCTGCATTGCGTTAATTCCCTGCGTTATGTAACCTATGGAGCAAGATTAGGCTTTAAGTAATTTTTTGAATTTCATTTCATTTTGTCAGACAGCGGGAGTCGCCTGCATTGCTGGGCCTGCGGAGTCCCCGTGTACTCACCATTCTAATTATCACATAGGAGCTGGAAATACATTTTCCTTCCAGAACAGGATTATCCTGATCTGGAGTTTGCGACCATTTCAGGCGCGGGGGGTTTTTGGGCAAAACTCCAAAAGTGTATTTTTAGTCAAAACACAAATCGCTGGAAACAAGGCGGCGGTGACACGGGGGAACTCAAATCCAGATTGTCTGACATGAGAAACGAGAAAATGACGATTGTCTTAGGTTTACAATCCTCCACAAATAAAGGGTCACGGCGAACGAGCAGAGATAATGTGTGAATGGCTAAGAAGACGCCGTTCTGTATGTGAAGTAACCGGCAGTACAATCTACGAGCCTATGAGCGAGGTCAGCCGGGTGTTGCCGGTAACAAATTTTACAAAGTGCCGCAAAACACAAAAACTAAAAAAAGGTGCGGAGTCAATAATTGATTCAATGTTTCTATTGTTTGTTTAACAAAACATTCTAAAAAGTAGCAAAGTTTAAGGGCGAAAGAGAAACAAAAAACATTGATACAAATTTGTAACATGTTTTATCCTGTTAACACGCAGAAAAAAAAACCCAAATTCAATGAGCTCCCATACTTGATGTTTGTCTTTATAGAGGCCTTTGACAGGCGGCCAGGAGGTGATACGACGCTTGTTTTAACCCTGTAAATGCCTCGCCAATGCAGCACAACTGTGTGCACTGCATGCAGATGCGGGATGTTTCTAGTGTGCCCCCACCCCAATGGGTCACGGTGGAGGTGGTGACTGCTGAATGCAACAGAGAATTTTTTTGCGGCGTGCGCAAGATGAAGCATCACAACGGTGGTATGGGAACACCCCTGTCCGCTGCAGCTTAAAGAGTAACTCCGCTTTTGTTGAGAAAAAACCCCTCCCCCTCTGGGTGAGCTATGTACATTGCAGGGGTTCCTACCTTTTGTTATTCTGAAGAAATAACTGTTTGTTTCTCTGTGTCCATGTTCAGAGTGAACGTATATAGGAGCGATATTATTATTTTCAATCAGCAGGGTCTGCATCCCTTTAGACATGGGAGTATCTCACCAAAAATCACATTTGTGTTGCAGGGGATGCCCAAAATCGGACTCGTATCTTAGTGCAGAAATCTGGGAAAATTAGTGATCCAATCACACAAGCAGGAAAGGACATATCTGGGGGACGTTCAGTACACCATCTCTGTACAGAATGCCTCCAGGTGGCCATATTGCATTTTACAGAAAATTACAGCGACTTCAGATTGAAAAGGACAGGAATTAAATTACAATGTGACTTGTGTTGCAATTGTATACTCTATATTATTTTTTAGTTTGCTAAAGTTTTTGGAGTTCGTGGAGTTACCTTTTAAGGGGGGGGGTCATGGTTGGAGGCGATACAATGCAGCTCAACATGCGTTTTCAGCACCCCCACCAACTGCAAGTCTAAACAAGCTGAGACTCACCCTTCCAGTATCCAACAGCCCAGGTCCCTCTCCACCATCTTCTTCTCTGACCTCGCGGGGAGAGCCTGCCTCTTCCGGGTTCAGGCAGCTGGCCCCCAATGGCGCGCACCGGCTCCACCTACTGGTTGATATGAATCCCTGCTCCTGCAGGCTATTGGGATAAGTGATGGGGGTATCCCAGGAGGCTGCTGGAGAAGGGATATGTAATTTTTTTTCTCTAGGCGATAATATGGCGGGGGGGGGGGGGGGGGGTTTGGGTCATAGGCTTCTTTCACACTGACAGACCGATCTGGTCCGCTTGTCAGTTTTTTTTTGGGTTTTTTTTTTTTAATGTACCCGATCGGACCATCCACCGCTCTCTATGGAGCGGCGGATGTCAGCGGACACCCGCCGGCATCCGATCCAGTCAGTTAAAAACAGATGGATGGAGATCTGTTGACCGTCTGTCCGGCGGATCGGATGACAGTCAGATGGAAACGGACAGGCAGTCCGTTTCCATCCGACTGCACCACAGAGAAGAGCAGAGATGTGTCCGTGTCCACTCTGCATAGCGGAGCTGACACGGACCCGTCATCCGCCTGCTCACCGGGGATCAGCGGACAGATCCCCCGCCCCATCTGCAAGGGGCCATAGTTAAAGAAAGAACACAAAAAAAAGGAAAAGACAAAAGAAAAAAAAAAAACTAAGCAAATCACAAGAAAAACAAAATTACAAAACAAAAACAAACAAAAAAAAAGAAAAAGGAAAAAAAAGAAAAAAAGAAACAACAAAAATAAAAGCAAAAAAACCCAAAACAAACAAACAAAAAAACAGCGTTTTGACATTATTGAAGGGGGATAAATGTGGGGACAAAAAACTCCCAGGGGTGATGGTCTGCTTTAAGCATAGTGAAGCGGACACAGACCCGTCATCCGCCTGCTCAGCGGGGATCAGGGGACAGGCCCCTAGTTGAGCAGGCGACTCTGCTTGGCAGAATCCGCCCCGTCTGCAAGGGGCCATGGAAAAGAAAGAAAAAAGAAAAACAAAAAACAACAAAACAAAAAAACAAAACACAAAGTAAAAAAACAAAAACAAAAAACTGACAAGGAAAAAAAAGAACAAAAAAAAGAAAAAAAGAAAAAACCCCAGGAAAAAGAAACTAAAAAAAATTAACAAAATAAACAAAAATCAAAAAACAAACTGAAAAAAGAAACAAAACAAAAAACAGCCAAAAAAAACAAACCAACCCCCCCCCCCCCTAAACGTGGGGACAAAAATCAGGGGTGATGGTCCGCTCTAAGCATACGTTCCTAAAAGAGAGCGTAAAGAGTAATTACTTCTTTGCATTCCATGGTGGTCAGGCGTATGAAGGCCGCATTGGCCGCCACCAGATGACATCGATCACATGTCTATGAAGTAATCTTTAGCGCCCCATCAAGCCGAGTGAATGACGGCTGTAAGGCCATTGATGACGTGAGGCCTTTGACTCCACCAGGGCAGTCCCACCCGCCATTGAGGCTGATGGGGGGAGAAGAGCGCGGCGGCGCTGCGCTCAGTTGGCGGTAGCAAGGCGAACAATAAAGAAATTAGCCGCTCAAGTCGAGTTTGTTATGACAGCGTAAATCTCTGAGGCAGCAATAACACCAATCTCGGCTTGCACTTATCTGCCGCTGTCCGCCGACCGCCCCGGCCGTCCCCTTCGCTGCCATTTTAGCGACAACTCTTAGCTCCAAAAGGTTTAATAGGTTTTAAGCGTTCTCCGAAGACCCCCGTCAAAGCGACGCTGTCTGCCGCCGCGCAGTAACCAAATGAGACAAGGCAATTTATGACACCAGCTGTCTCTGTCAAAACTCCAGCTTCCCGAATAGGCTTTCCGAGAGCAAATTATCACTCGGGGCGGCCTCGGCGCGACATTCGGCCACGGCGCGGCGTGGAAAGAGCTGTAAAAGGAAGGTGTCCCTGGCCTGCGAGACGTGAAAAGGTCAACGTGCGGAAATGGAAATCGCCACTTGTCAAGAGGCAGTTTTAGTGAGAGGCTCATAAATTATGGATGTCGCCATTTTGCGCCTGGGGGGGGGGCGCGATAATCCAAACACATCGCCCTCTCCGCGAACAGATCCTGCATCTCGTTACACTCTGGCCTCTCGCTGTTGTCAGCTCACCTTACCCTCACCTTCCGCAGTGCCGGAGATTTAACATGTAAAGAGAAAAAAAAAATTGACGGTTTCTTGTTCAGCGAGCGTTCAAATGCTACGGATAAAATTATCATCCCTGTAGGTGCAAAACTCCTTTCCTAACAGTTCGTGTGACTCTCCGTCCTCCAGCGCTATGGATTCATCTACGTCACTGCGCCCCATCACCTGCACGCCCAATATTATTTCCAAAAATAAATGTAAAAAATACATACAGTAGCTTGAACTTTTCCACATTTTGTTTGCTACAACCAAAAACGTAAATGTATTTTATTGGGATTTTATGTGATAGATCAACACAAAGTGACGCATAATTGGGAAGTGGAAGGAAAATGATAAATGATACAAATAAATATGTGAAAAGGCATTTGTATTCAGCCCCCTTTACACTCATACCCCTAACTAGAATCTAGTGGAACCAATTGCCTTCAGAAATCACCTAATTAGTAAATAGAGTCCACCTGTGTGTCATTTAATCTCAGTGTAAATACAGATGTTCTGTGAAGCCCTCAGAGGTTTGTTAGAGAACCTTAGTGAACAAAGAGCATCATGAAGGCCAAGGAACACACCAGACAGGTCAGGGATAAAGTTGTGGAGAAGTATAAAGCAGGGTTAGGTTATAAAAAAAAATCTCCCAAGCTTTGAACATCTCATGTAGCTCTGTTCAATCCATCATCGGAAAATGGAAAGAGTATGGCACAACTGCAAACCTACCAAGACATGGCCGTCCACCTAAACTGACCGGCCGGGCAAGGAGAGCATTCATCAGAGAAGAGCCAAGAGGTCCATGGTAACTCTGGAGGAGCTGCAGAGATCCACAGATCAGGTGGGAGAATCTGTCCACAGGACAACTATTAGTCGTGTTCTCCACAAATCTGCCCTTTATGGAAGAGTGACAAGAAGAAAGACATTGGAGAAAGAAAGTCATAAGAAGTCCTGTTTGTAGTTTGTGAGAAGCCATGTGGAGGACACAGCAAACATGTGGAAGAAGGTGATCTGGTCAGATGAGACCAAAAATTCTACTCTTTGGCCTAAAAGCAAAACGCTATGTGTGGGGGAAACTAACACTGCACATCACCCTGAACACACCATCCCCACCGTGAAACATGGTGGTGGCAGCATCATGTGGTGGGATTCTTTTCTTCAGCAGGGACAGGGAAGCTGGTCAGAGTTGATGGGAAGATGGATGGAGACAAATACAGGACAATCTTAGAAGAAAACCTGTTAGAGTCTGCAAAAGACTTGAGACTGGGGGGGAGGTTCACCTTCCAGCAGGACAACGACCCGAAACATCCAGCCAGAGCTACAATGGAATGGTTCAGATCAAAGCATATTCATGTGTTAGAATGGCCCAGTCACAGTCCAGACCTAAATCACATTGACAATCTGTGGCAAGACTTGAAAATTGCTGTTCACAGACGCTCTCCATCCAATCTGACAGAGCTTGAGATATTTTACAAAGAAGAATTAGAAGAATTGTCCCTCTCTAGATGTGCAAAGCTGGTAGAGACATCCCCAAAAAGACTTGTAGAGAAAGAGGGTTCTACAAAGTATTGACTCCGGGGGGCGCCATACAAATGCCCCCCCCCCACACTTTTCACATATCATTTTCCTTCCACTTCACAATTATGTGCCACTTTGTGTTGATCTATCACATAAAATCCCAATAAAACAGATTTAAGTTTTTGGTTGTTACATGACAAAATGTGGAACATTTTAAGGGGTATGAATACTTTTTCAAGGCACTGTATTGTGTGGTGGCTTAGGTAGGCTTCAGACAATATTGGATTTTCTTCTGGGGGGGGGGCAGGTGGGGGGGGGGGGGGTTTACAGCCTTTGATCGTCTTTGGTGCATTTTTATCCCTTGGTAAATATACAAGAGTAATCCAAACTCGCTTTGAGAGATATGGATCTATTGAGCATTAACAATCTGAACCCCTGGTTACAGGCGAGTTCAAACAACGGAATCTAATTGTTTTTCGGCGTATGAAGATTGGTCCTCTGCTGCGGGAAGAGAGGGGCCTCCAGCCAGAGTCAGCTCACTGGCTCTTCTGTGAAGATGACAGGAGCGGCTGCTCGGCTACAAATGAGTCATCCCCTGTTATCTGCTACTTGTGTCCCCGGTACAGAGTGACCCCAGGGACCCAGAACAACAAAAAAAAAAAAATGAGAGGGGCCGCGCCCCCCCTGCCCCCCCCCCCCCACCGAATATCCATTAATGTCGGTCAATCAATGGCTTCTGAAGTTACTACACAATTATGGGCACAAACGCACGAGACACTATAGAAATTTTAGCTATTTTTTTTAAGGGTCGTTTAAAAAAATAAATAAATAAATAAATAAAATACACGGATGAACCAGACATATTATTTTACCTGCCAAAGGGTTTGTATTTCTGTTCATCCAGTTCTGAAATTTAAACAGCTCTGCCACACAGTGCAACCCTAACTAGGACTTTAACAAAATCCTGTATTTTTAGATACTAATATATATATATATATGTGAAGGTTACGCAATGGGCCCAATGATTTGAAATATATAAAATAATAAAATATAATATCCCACGTGCAAAATAGAAAGATCAGCTCACGAAGAGATGAAATATCGCATGAATTTTCGAGTTAAAATAACTTATGTGGTATTTATCTCAAAAAGTAGTAAATTGACTAAAACAACATGCGCTATTTACCAAATGCGTTAAATAATTATGTTTTACGATATTTAGAGCTTAACCCCCTCGCCGGCCTCAATACGTATATATGCATTGCCGCTGGTTTACCGCAATGATGACTGAAGATATCACCCATAGACACGTGCAATTCGTTTCATTCTAAATGTGTTTTTTTTTTTTTACGAATTTTAACAAATTCGTTAATTCTGAAATATCCGAACTTAACGAAAACCTGTTTAATGAATTTTTCCGCATAATCGTAAATGCGAATATTCATAAAATTCTAAATGCAAAAATTCCTAAACTCAGAAAATTGGAAATCCGGAAAATCCAACAATCCGGAAAATCCGAAAATTTTGAATATCCCAAAAATAAGAACAAAAATCCTAAAATAAAAAAAAACAAAAATCCGGAAATTCGAAAATAACTAACGAAAACCTATTTAATTAATTTTTCTGCATTAATCGCAAATGCGAATATTCAGAAATTTGAAAAAATTTGAAATTCGGAAATCCGTGAATTCGAAAATTCCTGAACTTTCTAAATGGAAAATTCGAATTCGAAAATTGGAATTTCGGAAAATTCGGAAATCTGAAAATTTTGATTATCCAAAAATAAGAACGAAAATCAGAAAATTCTAAAATAACTAATAATAACTTAACTATTACTAACTATTAAATTATAGGTATTGAAATTATTCCTTTAAAATTTGGCTGTTAGTCAACGTAATGAATACGAATTTATCCAAAGCTATGAATTATCCAAAATAACGAATGCCGTATCAAAACGAATGGAACATAACAAATTAACAATAATAAAAAACAACAATAATAATAATAATAATAATAATGTTTTATTAATATTTAATATTAATTTGTTCCATTCCAGTTGTTTAGATGTGGCATTCGTTATTTCGGATAAATTTGTATTTGTTACTAACAGCCAAATTTCAAAGGAAATTCCAATACCTAGAATGTAATTAGTTATTATTAGTTAGCTATTATTTCAAATTTTAAAAATTTTGTTCTTATTTTAGAATTTTCAGATTTTTGAATTTACGAATTTCGATCATAACGAATAAGGGTGAGCTCAGGTGTGTTCGCAACTCCACTTGTCCTCCAGTGCACATGCCTAATCATTGGAACGCTTTCTGAAGCAGCGGGAGGGGACCACCGCCCCCCACCCCCACCCCACCCCCCTTTCCCCTCCTGCCGCTCGCCGGTGTTTCTCTGGCTTCCCGTTTCCACCGGTTCACCGAGAAACGACCTGGCGGTGCGGCCGGCTGCTCCCATAGGCGATCAAAGAGTAAATACTCTATGATCACCTCTATGGCCTTGGAGGACCGGAGAGAAGTCATGACGTCACTTCCGGTCCAGGCTGGAAGTAAATCATTTATTTTGATTTTTTTTAAAGCATAGAGATAAAAAGAAGAGATTTGGGGTCTTTTTGACCCCAGATCTCTCCATAAAGAGGACCTGTCATCCCTTATTTCTATTACATGAGATCTCTCCATAAAGAGGACCTGTCATCCCTTATTTCTATTACATGAGATCTCCATAAAGAGGACCTGTCATCTCTTATTTCTATTACATGAGATCTCTCCATAAAGAGGACCTGTCCTCTCTTATTTCTATTATATGAGATCTCCATAAAGAGGACCTGTCATCCCTTATTTCTATTACATGAGATCTCCATAAAGAGCACCTGTCATCTCTTATTTCTATTACATGAGATCTCCATAAAGAGGACCTGTCATCTCTTATTTCTCTACATGAGATCTCCATAAAGAGGACCTGTCATCTCTTATTTCTACTACATGAGATCTCCATAAAGAGGACCTGTCATCTCTTATTTCTATTACATGAGATCTCTCCATAAAGAGCACCTGTCATCTCTTATTTCTATTACATGAGATCTCTCCATAAAGAGGACCTGTCATCCCTTATTTCTATTACATGAGATCTCCATAAAGAGCACCTGTCATCTCTTATTTCTATTACATGAGATCTCCATAAAGAGGACCTGTCATCTCTTATTTCTACTACATGAGATCTCCATAAAGAGGACCTGTCATCTCTTATTTCTATTACATGAGATCTCTCCATAAAGAGGACCTGCCATCCCTTATTTCTATTACATGAGATCTCTCCATAAAGAGGACCTGTCATCCCTTATTTCTATTACATGAGATCTCTCCATAAAGAGGACCTGTCATCCCTTATTTCTATTACATGAGATCTCTCCATAAAGAGGACCTGTCATCCCTTATTTCTATTATATGAGTTCTCCATAAAGAGGACCTGTCATCTCTTATTTCTATTACATGAGATCTCCATAAAGAGGACCTGTCACCTCTTATTTCTATTACATGAGTTCTCCATAAAGAGGACCTGTCATCCCTTATTTCTATTATATGAGTTCTCCATAAAGAGGACCTGTCATCTCTTATTTCTATTACATGAGATCTCCATAAAGAGGACCTGTCACCTCTTATTTCTATTACATGAGATCTCCATAAAGAGGACCTGTCACCTCTTATTTCTATTACATGAGATCTCCATAAAGAGGACCTGTCATCTCTTATTTCTATTACATGAGATGTCTCCATAAAGAGAACCTGTCACCCCTTATTTCTATTACAAGAGATGTTTACGTTCCTTGTAATAAGAATAAAAGTGATAAAATAATAATTGAAACAACAGGTAAAAAAAAAAAAAGCAAAATATTTTTTTTTTTTAAAGCGCCCCCCATCCCTCTGCATTCACACGCAGAAGCAAACGCATACGCAAGTCACACACCCATATGTAAATGGTGCTCGCACCACACATGTGAGATATCACAGCGATCATTAGAGTGAGAGCAATAATTCTAGCACTAGACCTCCTCTGCAACTATAAACTGGAAACCTGTAAAGGCATTTAAAATATTGCATATGGAGATGATGTTGCCATTCCACAAGCGTGCGCAATTTTAAAGCGTGACATGTTAGATAATCGATTTACTCTGTGTAACATCATCTTTCACATTTTACAAAAAAATTGGGGTATATACAGTGAGGGGAAAAAAGTATTTGATCCCCTGCTGATTTTGTACTTTTGCCCACTAACAAAGAAACGATCAGTCTATAATTTTAATGGTCGGTTTATTGAACAGTGAGAGACAAAACAACAACAAAAAAAAATCCGGAAAAAACGCACTTCAAAAAAGTTATAAATTGATTTGCATTTTAATGAGCGACCTTTAGCGGGACTTCGATATTACGGCAAACAAATCGGACATCACTGACATTTTCGGGAACCAGTGACACCAATACAGTGATTAGTGCTAAAAATATGCACTGTCACTGTACTAAATCTAGGGTCATCAAAGGGTTAACTGTGTGCCTAGCCAGTGTTTAGGTGTACTGTGAGGTGCTTTTACTAAGGTAAGTGCTTTGCAGGGAAACAAAATCCATCACTCCCCCCCTCCCCCTCCTGGCAGGACGGAGCTCTGCATTTTTTACATAGGCTGAGCTCCGTCCTTTGTCTCTCTTCTACAATCAGCAGGTACCAGCGGTCATCCATTGGCCAACACCCACTGATCGGCTTCTGCTGTGACTAATCACGAAGTGCGGAATCACACACACACACAATATATATATATATATATATATATATATATATATATATATATATATATATATATATTCACACGCAGTATCTCACAAAAGTGAGTACACCCCTCAGTGACATTTTTGTAAATCTTTTCTTCTAACTTTTCATGTGATAACACTGAAGAAATGACACTTTCTACAATGTAAAGTAGTGAGTGTACAGCTTGTATAACAGTGTAAATTTGCTGTCCCCTCAAAATAACTCAACACACAGCCATTAACCACTTCAGCCCCGGAAGGATTTACCCCCTTCCTGACCAGAGCACTTTTTACAATTCGGCACTGCGTCGCTTTAACTGCTAATTGCGCGGTCATGCAATGGTGTACCCAAACGGAATTTGCGTCCTTTTCTTCCCACAAATAGAGCTTTCTTTTGATGGTATTTGATCACCTCTGCCGTTTTTATTTTTGCGCTATACACGGAAAAAGACCGAAAATTTTGAAAAAAAATGATATTTTCTACTTTTTGTTCTAAAAAAAATCCAATAAACTCAATTTTAGTCATACATTTAGGCCAAAATGTATTCGGCCACATGTCTTTGGTAAAAAAAAATGTCAATAAGCGTATATTTATTGGTTTGCGCAAAAGTTATAGCGTCTACAAACTAGGGTACATTTTCTGGAATTTACACAGCCTTTAATTTATGACTGCCTATGTCGTTTCTTGAGGTGCTAAAATGGCAGGGCAGTACAAAACCCCCACAAATGACCCCATTTTGGAAGTAGACACCCCAAGGAATTTGCTGAGAGGCATGTTGAGCCCATTGAATATTCATTTTTTTTGTCCCAAGTGATTGAATAATGACAAAAAAAAAAAAAAAAAAAAAAAAATTACAAAAAGTTGTCACTAAATGATATATTTCTCACACAGGCCATGGGCATATGTGGAATTGCACCCCAAAATACATTTAGCTGCTTCTCCTGAGTACGGGATACCACATGTGTGGGACTTTTTGGGAGCCTAGCCGCGTACGGGGCCCCGAAAACCAATCACTGCCTTCAGGATTTCTAAGGGCGTACATTTTTGATTTACTCCTCACTACCTATCACAGTTTTGAAGGCCATAAAATGCCCAGATGACATAAAACCCCCCAAATTACCCCATTTTGGAAAGTAGACACCCCAAGCTATTTGCTTTGAGGCATGTTGAGTCCATGGAATGTTTTATATTTTGACACAAGTTGCGGGAAAGTGAGAATTTTTTTTTTTTTTTTTTTTTTTTTTGCACAAAGTTGTCACTAAATGATATATTGCTCACACAGGCCATGGGCATATGTGGAATTGCACCCCAAAATACATTTAGCTGCTTCTCCTGAGTATGGGGATACCACATGTGTGGGACTTTTTGGGAGCCTAGCCGCGTACGGACCCCGAAAACCAATCACTGCCTTCAGGAATTCTAAGGGCGTACATTTTTGATTTTACTCCTCACTGCCTATCACAGTTTCGGAGGCCATGGAATGCCCAGGTGGCACAAACCCCCCCCCAAATGACCCCATTTTGGAAAGTAGACACCCCAAGCTATTTGCTGAGAGGCATGGTGAGTATTTTGCAGCTCTCATTTGTTTTTGAAAATAAAGAAAGACGAGAAAAAAAAATTTTTTTTTTCTTTTTTCAATTTTCAAAACTTTGTGACAAAAAGTGAGGTCTGCAAAATACTCACTATACCTCTCATCAAATAGCTTGGGGTGTCTACTTTCCAAAATGGGGTCATTTGGGGGTTTTTTTTGCCACCTGGGCATTCCATGGCCTCCGAAACTGTGATAGGCAGTGAAGAGTGAAATCAAAAATTTACGGCCTTAGAAAGCCTGAAGGCGGTGCTTGGTTTTCGGGGTCCCGTACGCGGCTAGGCTCCCAAAAAGTCTCACACATGTGGTATCCCCGTACTCAGGAGAAGCAACAGAATGTATTTTGGGGTGTAATTTCACATATTCCCATGGCATGTTTGAGCAATATATCATTTAGTGACAACTTTGCGCAAAAAAAAATAAAAAAATAAAAAATTGTCTCTTTCCCGCAACTTGTGTCACAATATAAATTATTCCATGGACTCAACATGACTCTCAGCAAATAGCTTGGGGTGTCTACTTTCCAAAATGGGGTCATTTGGGGGGTTTTGAACTGTCCTGGCATTTTATGCACAACATCTAGAAGCTTATGTCACACATCACCCACTCTTCTAACCACTTGAAGACAAAGCCCTTTCTGACACTTATTGTTTACATAAAAAAATAATTTTTTTTTGCAAGAAAATTACTTTGAACCCCCAAACATTATATATTTTTTTTAAAGCAAATGCCCTACAGATTAAAATGGTGGGTGTTTCATTTTTTTTTTTCACACAGTATTTGCGCCGCAATTTTTCAACGCATTTTTTGGGGAAAAAACACACTTTTTTACATTTTAATGCACTAAAACACACTATATTGCCCAAATGTTTGATGAAATAAAAAAGATGATCTTAGGCCGAGTACATGGATACCAAACATGACATGCTTTAAAATTGCGCACAAACGTGCAGTGGCGACAAACTAAATACATTTTTAAAAGCCTTTAAAAGCCTTTACAGGTTACCACTTTAGATTTACAGAGGAGGTCTACTGCTAACTTACTGCCCTCGATCTGACCTTCGCGGCGATACCTCACATGCATGGTGCAATTGCTGTTTACATTTGACGCCAGACCGACACTTGCGTTCGCCTTAGCGCGAGAGCAGGGGGGACAGGGGTGCTTTTTTTTTTTTTTTTTTTTTTTTTTTTTCTTTATTATTATTATTTTTTTATCTTATTTTTAAACTGTTCCTTTCATTTTTTTTTTAAATCATTTTTATTGTTATCTCAGGGAATGTAAATATCCCCTATCATAGCAATAGGTAGTGACAGGTACTCTTTTTTGCAAAAATTGGGGTCTATTAGACCCTAGATTTCTCCTCTGCCCTCAAAGCATCTGACCACACCAAGATCGGTGTGATAAAATGCTTATAAAATGCTTTCCCAATTTCCCAATGGCGCTATTTACATCCGGCGAAATCTAAGTCATAAAATGCTCGTAGCTTCCGGTTTCTTAGGCCATAGAGATGTTTGGAGCCACTCTGGTCTCTGATCAGCTCTATGGTCAGCTGGCTGAATCACCGGCTGCATTTTCAGGTTCCCTGTTGAGACAGGAGAGCCAGAGAAAAACACAGAAGACGGTGGGGGGGGGGGGCATTCCCTCCCACTGCTTGTAAAAGCAGTCTAGAGGCTAATTAGCCGCTAGGATTGCTTTTACATGAAAGCCGACCGCTGGCTGAAAAGAATGATACCAAGATGATACCTAAACCTGCAGGCATCATTCTGGTATAACCATTCAAAGTCGTGAATGGCGTACCTGAAGACAAAAAAATGGTTAACAATAAAGCACAGTAAACGGTAAAGTATAAAAAATTGCATACCTGAAAAACAAACATGATAAAACATAATAACAATAAAACATTGCAGAATAGAATACAGTAAAAAAGAGCAGAACAATAGAGAGAGAGAATAGAGAGAGAAAGAACAATAAAACGACAACTATTTTTTTTTTATTTTATATTTTTGTATGTGTTTTTTTTTTTTTCTTTTTTTGTAACTAACTTTTATAACTGTACCCGGTTCCAGGTTCGGGTCTCTCAAAATGCGATGGCATCTTGGGAGACCCTGTGAAAGTGTGCCTAGTCTGTGGAATGCTGTACCCTACGCTAATAGTCAACTAGTGAATGGTAGCGTTCAAAACATTCACCAATGCAAAGACCAGGATTGTCAGGACAGGAGGGACAATAATAGCGGGTGTCACGCCTATATCCGCGCTTGCTGCAGACACAACATCTTTTTTGGGGGGGTTCGTTGGGTAGGGGTACTCGGGAGGACATAAAGAAAATGCCTCTCATGCAGCCGACTGCATTTGGTTGGGGATGTGAATGGGGGAAGTACGGGCGCTGCAGAAGCGGTGGGTTCCCAATTAGGATTGGCGAATGCAGCAGGAAGGGCACTATGGGCACGACGGGCCTGTGTTTGTCTTTTTGGTGGCAGCGGGACACTACTTGTGCTTGCCACCTCACCAGCTTGAACTGCACTTATGGGACTCGCCACGTCACCAAGTGTTACTGCAGTGCTGGTTTGACTACGACCGGGGTGTACTAGGCCGCTGGCGCTTGCCAGTTCACCAAAACGCTACCAAAAAATCTGTTAGCGATCGCAGGGATCAGGCCTGACTCTGCGAACGCTGCAGTTATGCGTTTAGTGTTCTGTAAGTGACAGTGATCGATCGATACTGCACTTGGGTGGGCTGGGCTGGGCTGGGCCGGGCGGAGGGGCAAAACGCAGGTGCTAGCAGGTATCTGGGCTGATCCCGCTAACACTGCGTTTGTGGGAACCCTAAACTGCTGGGGACGCTAGTATAGATCTGATCGGATCAGATATTGATCCGTTCAGATACTATACCACTAAGGGAGGCGTATGCTGCGTGCGTGGGTGTTAGCGGTACTGGCGCTAATCTGACGCTGCCTGGGGCTGGTGCTTGCCAGTTCACCAAAACGCTACCAAAAAAACTGTTAGTGATCGCAGGGATCAGGCGTGACTCTGCGAACGCTGCAGTTATGCGTTTAGTGTTTTGTAAGTGTCAGTGATCGATTGATACTGCACTTGGGTGGGCTGGGCCGGGCGGACGGGAAAAACGCAGGTGCTAGCAGGTATCTGGGCTGATCCCGCTAACACTGCGTGTTTGGGAACCCTAAACTGCTGGGGACACTAGTATAGATCTGATCGGATCAGATATTGATCCGTTCAGATACTATACCACTAAGGGAGGTGTACGGTGCGTGCGTAGGTGTTAGCGCTACTGGCGCTAACCTGACGCTGCCTGGGGCTGGTGCTTGCCAGTTCACCAAAACGCTACCAAAAAAACTGTTAGCGATCGCAGGGATCAGGCCTGACTCTGCGTACGCTGCAGTTATGCGCTTAGTGTTTTGTAAGTGACAGTGATCGATCGATACTGCACTTGGGTGGGCTGGGCTGGGCTGGGCCGGGCGGAGGGGCAAAACGCAGGTGCTAGCAGGTATCTGGGCTGATCCCGCTAACACTGCGTTTTCGGGAACCCTAAACTGCTGGGGACGCTAGTATAGATCTGATTGGATCAGATATTGATGCGTTCAGATACTATACCACTAAGGGAGGTGTATGCTGCGTGCGTGGGTGTTAGCGGTACTGGCGCTAATCTGACGCTGCCTGGGGCGACG
Organism: Lithobates septentrionalis; assembly: GCA_037952835.1. Lineage (NCBI taxonomy): Eukaryota > Metazoa > Chordata > Amphibia > Anura > Ranidae > Lithobates > Lithobates septentrionalis. The sequence continues at coordinate 51,263 of JBBDGP010003460.1, read as the reverse complement.
CATATCACCGCCGGGCGATCAGGGGGCTAAACCTTTATTCGGTAATAAACGGCGGGTGCCCTGACACTATAAAAAATAAACGAACTAACCAGCGTCACCCGTAACAGTTATACGGTGATCAGTGGTGAAAGGGTTAACTAGGGGGCAATCAAGGGGTTAAAACATTTATTAGATAGTATATGGGGGTCCCTGTCGCTATAAAACGCTGACGGCGAACCTAAATATTTATGTCCCTAACTAGCGTCACCAGCGACACTAATACAGCGATCAGAAAAATGATCGCTTAGTGACACTGGTGACGGAGGGTGATCAAGGGGTTAAAACTTTATTAGGGGGGGTTAGGAGGGTACCCTAGACCTAAAGGGGGCCTAACATTCACTGCCCTAACACACTAACTGTCACAAACTGACACCAATACAGTAATCAGAAAAAAAAAAAAAAAAAAAAAAAACCTGCTTTGTGTCAGTTTGTGACAGGGGGGGGGGGTGATTGGGGGGGGATCGGGGGGCGATCGGGGGGGGGATCGGGGTGTTTTGTGTGCCTGGCATGTTCTACTGTGTGTGTGTGTGTTGTGCACTCACATTCCAGTCTTCTCTCCTCGGCCCGGAACGGAAAATACCGAGCCGAGGAGAGATGACATCATTTCCTCTGCCTCTGTGTACAATACAGAGGCAGGGAAATGATCCCATTGGCTGGGAGCGATCGCGAGGGGGGGCCACGAATGGATGGCCTCCCCCTCACCACCGATCGCCGGGGGACATTTGCCGACCGTCGCAGGCACCGGGGGGGGTCCGATCGGACCCCCCACCCGCGGGCAGGCAGGGACGTACAGGTAAGCCCTTTTGCCTGCCCGTGCCGCCCTGTCGACGTACATCTGTGTGCGGCGGTCGGCAAGTGGTTAATGTCTAAACCGCTGGCAACAAAAGTCAGTACACCCCTAAGTGAAAATGTCCAAATTGGGCCCAAAGTGTCAATATTTTGTGTGGCCACCATTATTTTCCAGCACTGCCTTAACCCTCTTTGGCATGGAGGTCACCAGAGCTTCACAGGTTGTCACTGGAGTCCTCTTCCCCTCCTCCATGATGACATCACGGAGCTGGTGGATGTTGGAGACCTTGCGCTTCTCCACCTTCCATTTGAGGATGCTCAATAGGGTTTCGAACATGTCTCCCAGCAGCCAGCAGGTCCCAGAAAGCAGTTTCCATCTGATGCTGGCTGCTGGGAGGGTATTTATTTCTGGTGTTTGGATGGTTTTTGGTTTACTGTAAAAAAAAACAAAAAAACAACTCTTTTTAAATATATATGGTCTGGTCCTGGTTCCCTGAGTGTAGCTACCCAGATTCGGCCATCCCTGCTGCTGACCCCTGACAGAGTGTTTGAACGACAGCGACTCCACCCACCATTACAATTCATGGCAGGGCAGACTGGTCCCAGCAGTAGACACAATGGAGCATGTGCACAAGCAGTGGCAATACAGGACACAGGTCCCGCCCACTGCCCAGGCCATTGACATCACACAAGCAAGAACAATGGTGAAGGTAGACGACTGGCAGGTTGTACACCAGCCGACAAACAAGAGGAAGTCACTGAAGGTTTAACTGGTATCCTAATATTAATTAAATGTATTTAAATAAATAAAAGGCTCACAATTTTTTTTATTTTGTTCGAGGGGTGGTTTACTGACAAGAATTAGAAATTAGTCTTACTTGTAATTTCCCAGCAAGTAATAATACTCCAAACCACTAGGTGGCGAGAGCGCACCCCTATGGATAACTCAGAGGCAGTTATAAACTTCTACCACTAGATGGTGCACATCTGTGGAACATCGGAGATCAAAGCCTGCAGATTCCAGGTAAGACTTCAGCAGGCCTGGAATAAGGCGCAAGGAGAGCTACAGAGAGTCTCACGACTCCTCTCAATATTACTGGATCCCCTTTCCCCATACAGCTTTCTTACTAAATGTAGGCCACTAATGCTCAGGGATTGGTAAAGAAACAAAAGAAGTAAATAATGATCCCAAATTTTGCCTTGGACTTGCCCCCCCCCCCCCCCCCCATTGTGGTTAATAAAACCATAAACAATGGCTAGGGAGATGTCTATGCAGCCAATAGGAGGAGGCCAGTATAGGTGTAAAATGGCTTCCTGGGGGTCTTCTTTGGGAAATCAGTTCCTTTACATATTATCGGCTCTCCCAGTTTCAGAGTCGGGCGTAAAACAGTTAACAGAACTTGAAGCTCTAAAGGAAGAAGTAGAACGGAGTTGTGTCTCCTATGACCATTATGCCGAATTATAGAAGTGAAACTCGATGCGCCTACAATGGTCCACCGTCTGTTCTTTAAACCTGTGCCAGCATGCCATGCAAATCTTGCAATCTCCCCCCCCCCCACCGCCCCGATTTACCGCAGCTCGCCTAGGGTGATTTGCAGAACGTAACCGTGCCAGGAAAGGCGCCAGCTGCAGTCCGAATCCCCGCATATTTCAAAATACCTTTCAGCTTCTTTGTTATCCGGGGTGAAGAGAATTCTGCCGCACAAAAAAAACCACATTAGTAGCCCATTCATGCGCTTTCCATTCAGCCGCAGCTGGCCGGGGAGACGGACCTGGACTGAGTCCTGCAGCCATTGCTGGCCCAAAGGAGGTCCCCATGTCATCATTGATAGGGAGTGTGTGCTGAGCGCAACCTATAGGGGGCTCATTATATATAGATACATATATAAAAGTATTATATATATATATATATATTATATATATATATATATATATATATATATATACATATACATATACACACACACACACTCATACATACAGTGGGTAGAAAAGAAGCAACCCCTAGCATCCAAAGGAAAGATAGAACAACAACATGTCAGGAAAAAAGTAAAAAAATAAATTAAAAAAAAAACAGAATCACTGAGTTGTAAAAAGGATTGCCCCCTTGTGCCAGTATTTAGGTCCAATGGAATCAGAGGCCACCATAACCTTGGCTAAACCCGATGATGCAAACATATAATATACGCTTCACCGAGCTCCGCTGTACACCGGCCCGCAGCACACGCTCCTTTCACCCTCATTGATTTTGTATTGCTTATTTTTTTTTAATCGTCCACCCGTGTTTATTGTTTATTGATTAGATGAGCTCATCTCCAGGAAAGGAAGCGCCTTGGTCTGCAAAAAAAAATAACGCGGCGATCGTAATGTATAAATACGGTCGGATTATTCAACCAGGAGGAGAAAATTTCACATTTTTTTATGGTGTTCTATCGCTCGGCCATTGTTGGGTGTCCTGTGTGATGCTGCAGGTCTGCAGATACAAATCAACGTGTTACTGTACATCAGGGGCCCCCAAACTTCACAGTACGAGGGCCACATCATATATCTGCAGGCTGGAAAAACTCATTTTATATATAAATGCGCCCCCCCCCCCCCTTCCTTACATCAGGGATCGTATCAGAGTCCCATCAGAGTAATACTGTATAGCAGGGGGTCTCCAAACTATGGCCCTCCACTTGTTCAGGAACTACAATTCCCATCATACCTAGCCATGTCTGTGAACGTCAGAGTTTTACAATGCCTCATGGGACATGTAGTTCTGCAACAGCTGGAGGGCCGTGGTTTGGAGATCCCTGCTGTATAGTAATAATATTGTGGGACTGTGGCGGGACATTAGAGTGTAAGCTTCTCTGGTACAGGGACTGATGGTATGTGTCATAGTTATATAAAAGTATAATATTATTACAGTACATAAGTACCGTATTTACAGCCTTTGCCATGACTTTCAAAATTGAGCTCTGGTGCCTCCTGTTTCCACTGATCATCCTTGAGATGTTTCTACAACTTGATTGGAGTCCTCCTGTGGTAAATTCAGTTGATTGGACATGTTTTGGAGAGGCACACACCTGTCTATAGAAGGTCCCACAGTTATCAGTGCATGTCAGAGGACAAACCAAGCCATGAAGTCCAAGGAATTGTCTGTAGACCTCCGAGACAGGATTGTTTGGAGGCACAGATCTGGGGAAGGGTACAGAAAATTTTCTGCAGCATTGAAGGTCCCAATGAGCACAGTGGCCTCCATCATCTGTAAATGGAAGACGTTTGGAACCACCAGAACTCTTCTTAGAGCGGGCTGCCTGGTCAAACTAAGCAATCGGGGGAGAAGGGCCTTAGTCAGGGAGGTGACCAAGAACCCGATGGTCACTCTGACAGAGCTCCAGCCTTTCTCTGTGGAGAGAGGAGAACCTTCCAGAAGAACAACCATCTCTGCAGCACTCCACCAATCAGGCCTGTATGGTAGAGTGGCCAGATGGAAGCCACTCCTCAGCAAAAGGCACAGGACAGCCCGCCTGGAGTTTGCCAAAAGGCACCTGAAGGACTCTCAGACCATGAGAAACAAAATTCTCTGGTCTAATGAAACAAAGATTGAACTCTTTGGCCTGAATGGCGTCATGTCTGGAGGAAACCAGGCACCGCTCATCACCTGGCCAATACCATCCCTACAGTGAAGCATGGTGGTGGCAACATCATGCTGTGGTGATGTTTCTGAGCAGCAGGAACTGGGAGACTAGTCAGGATCGAGGGAAAGATAAATTAAGCAATGTACAGAGACATCCTTGATAAAAGCCTGCTCCAGAGTGCTCTGGATCTCAGACTGGAGTGAAGGTTCATCTTCCAACAGGACAACGACCCTAACCACACAGCCAAGATAACAAAGGAGTGACTACAGGACAACTCTGTGAATGTCCTTGAGTGACCCAGCCAGAGCCCAGACTTGAACCCGATTGAACATCTCTGAAGAGATCTGAAAATGGCTGTGCACCGACGCTCCCCATCCAACCTGATGGAGCTTGAGAGGTCCTGCAAAGAAGAATGGGAGAAACTGGCCAAAAATAGGTGTGCCAAGCTTGTAGCATCATACTCAACAAGACTTGAGGCTGTAATTGGTGCCAAAGGAGCTTCACCAAAGTATTGAGCAAAGGCTGTGAATACTTATGTACATGGGAGGGGCCTGTGATACTTCTGTACATGGGAGGAGACTGTGATACTTATGTACATGGGAGGAGCCTGTGATACTTATGTACATGGGAGGAGCCTGTGATACTTATGTACATGGGAGGAGCCTGTGATCCTTATTTACATGGGAGGAGCCTGTGATACTTTTGTATATGGAAGGAGCCTGTGGTCCTTATGTACATGGGAGGAGCCTGTGATACTTATGTACATGGGAGGAGCCTGTGATACTTTTGTATATGGAAGGAGCCTGTGGTCCTTATGTACATGGGAGGAGCCTGTGATCCTTATATACATGGGATATTTTCATTTTTGCAAAGATTTCAAACAAACTTCTTTCATGTTGTCATTATGGGGAATTGTTTGTAGAAATTTGAGGAAAATAATGAATGTAATCCATTTTGGAATGATGCTGTAACATAACAAAATGTGGAAAAAGTGAAGCGCTGTGAATACTTTCCGGATGCACCGTATAAGAATAATTTTGGGTCATTATGTATTTCGTAATGTGTGTGTGCAGGGTGGGTAGTCTCGGTGTGGGGGACGAGGCCAATGGGATCTCAGGCTGGAAATAAATGCATGCTGATAAGGAGTGAAATGCACAATATTGCTTTTCAGGGTAAATTATTCATCCTCTAACATGGCAGAGATAATGAAGCCGAAAGCCCTGGCGTCAGCCATCCCCTGCAATAAACAGCCTTTTCTTCTGCATTCAGAGCCCAGGAGGAAGTCCACGGCTTGTTCTGGATCTGGAAAACTGTTCTGCAGGCATACAGGCAGTGACACAAATAGAAACTCAATAATGCAGTATCAGACCATATGGACGAGAGAAGTGGGTCAGGAGCTTCTTATCGGCTGCCTTGTGATTGTGCATAAAAGCACAGAACCTCAGCACAGGATGCTTCCCCCTCCATCCTGACAATACAAGTGAAAGCTTCTGCCTGAACTCCCTCATGAGCATCTCCCTCAGCCTGCCATGCAAAGAGGGCTCCATAACCAATGTCTGACACAGATCAGCCCCTGCTGCAGCCTCTAAGCCTAACACTGTGACTTGCTACAAAGATGCAATGTTGCAGTCTGATTACTGGGGGGAGGGGAGACTGAGTAAATGCTTCCTACTGCCTGCAGCAGACTGATGACGTCATCTCAGACTAGGCAAATTCACTGACCTAAGCTCAAGCATGTCTTTTTTAATGGCAACCGACCCCCTACTGAACACCTTTGGGGAGAATAGGAATGAATCAGGTCTTCCCAACCAACATCTCCATAAAGACATGGTGTGACCAGTTTGGTGTGGAGGAACGCAAGTATCATGCACAGAGCCCTAACCTAATATCTACTGAACACCTTTGAGATGAATTGGAATGCCGATGGTGAGGCAGGTCTTCTCATCCAACATCAGTACCTGACCTCACAAAATGGTACAAGTTCCCAGACACCCTTCACAAACTTGTGGGACGTCTTCCCAGAAGAGTAGAGGATGTTATAGCCACAAAGGTGGTGGGAACAACTTCATATTAATGACCATGGGGGAAGGAGGACAACTCCATATTAATGGCCATGTATTGAGAGGGTACCACTCAATATTGAAAACAAATAACTTATCGTCAAGGCAATAATACGTGACAAAAAAAAGAGTTAATAACAAAATTGAATGTCCAGCAGCTGTGTAAATGTGGCTAAACAGCAACATTAAAGCTTAAAATGTGAACAGACACCGCGCTTGGCTTAAAAGATACAAAGAATAATGAATCAAACTTGAAAATTGTATAAATACCCGCAATCGTGAAGGAAAAGTGCTCGTGCGCAATTCCACAACAATAGATCTATGTGTTTTCCACTGTTTGGTGTTCAGACCAGGTGCCCCACATGGATGTGCACTCACCCTAGATGTTGACCACCTATCTCTAGTGTGGTCACTTGCGCTTTGTGGGGAACCAAGCCCCTAGATGGTATCTTTACTGGCCGGTCGCACTGCAATTACTCCACAGATGGGGAAATAAATGACAGAGGGGGAAGCCCATAGCGTAGAACCGTGATTTATTGGTAAAAAAGTAGCAAAACAAACATGGGTACACTCGCATGTTCCGGTGCCTGGTAATCCTGGAACCCGGTGTGTTCAGCATGTGTTTTTAGTAAGGGGAATAGTCCGGTCGACATCCACTGGTAACTTGCAGTGTTGGCTCGGTTCCCTGGATAGATTCATCGGGCGGATGTGGTGCCACGATGACGCGATCAAGCCTCGACGCGTTTCAGCAAATGAGAACATCATCAGGAAGCTCTGGATGAAGCTCTCCCAGAGTTTCCTTATGATGGCCTCTAATTGGCTGAAATGCGTTGAGGTTTGATCCCGTCAACCCAACACCAAGTCCGCCCAAGGAATCTATCCAGGGAACCGAGCCAACACCGCAAGTGAGCAGTTACCATGTATGTCGGCCAGGCTATTCCCTTACTAAAAACTCATGCTGAACACACCGGGTGCCAGGATTATCAGGCATCGGAACATGTGAGTGTACCAATGTTTGTTTAGCTACTTTTTTACCAATAAATTATGGTTTTACGCAATGGGCTCGCTCCTCTGTCATTTCCTTCCTTATCTATGGAGTACTTGCAGTGTGACCGGCCAGTAAAGGTACCATCTAGGGGCTTGGTTCCCCACAAAGCACAAGGGACCACACTAGGGAAGGTGGTCAACATCAAGGGTGAGTGCACATCCATGTGGGGCACCTGGTCTGAACACCAAACAGTGGAGCACATATGGATCTATTATTGTGGAATTGAGCACGAGCACTTTTTCTTCTTGATTGTGGGACTTTATACATCAAGTTTGATTCATTATTCTTTGTATTTTTAAGCCAAGCGCAGTGTCTGTTCACATTTTACAACTCAATATTAATGGCCATGGAGGAAGGTGGCAAATCCATATTAATTGCCATGGGGGAACAGAGGACCACTCCATATTAATGGCCATGGGGGAACAGAGGACCACTCCATATTAATGGCCATGGGGGAACAGAGGACCACTCCATATTAATGGCCATGGGGAACAGAGGACCACTCCATATTAATGGCCATGGGGGAATGGAGGACCACTCCATATTAATGGCCATGGGGGAATAGAGGACCACTCCATATTATTGGCCATGGGGGAACAGAGGACCACTCCATATTATTGGCCATGGGGGAACAGAGGACCGTCCCATAATATTGTCCATGGGGGAACAGAGGACCACTCCATATTATTGGCCATGGGAGAACAGAGGACCACTCCATATTATTGGCCATGGGGGAACAGAGGACCACTCCATATTATTGGCCATGGGGGAACAGAGGACCACTCCATATTATTGGCCATGGGGGAACAGAGGACCGTCCCATAATATTGTCCATGGGGGAACAGAGGACCACTCCATATTATTGGCCATGGGAGAACAGAGGACCACTCCATATTATTGGCCATGGGGGAACAGAGGACCACTCCATATTATTGGCCATGGGGGAACAGAGGACAACTCCATATTAATGGCCATGGGGGAACAGAGGGCAACTTCATATTAATGGCCATGGGAGAAAAGAGGCAATTTCATATTATTGGCCATGGGATAAGGGGTGCAACTCCATATTAATGGGCATAGGGGGACTGGGGACAACTCTGTATAAATGCCATGCAGGAAAGGGGTACTACTCCATATTAATGGTCATGAAAGATGAGGGACCACGCCATAATAACAGCCATAGGTTTGGCATGGGATGTCCAAACTGATATCAGTGTGATGGTCAGCTATTCATAGACTTTAGGCCATACAATGTAACTGCTGGCTCTGAATAGTACTGTCACCTTCTTTTGCTACTCTAAGGTAAAGAAAGGGGGGTTGTCAAAAAGAGTATGTTCATGAATATGCAATTTCCCGGCAGGCAGAACAGATCCTACATATATGAGTCCCAACTGTGTATTTAGTCGTTTGGCTGGAGGTGCTCTTTAAAAAAGAAACAACCAGAACTTGCGGCAACTTCCACTTTTCTCCATCTCCCGGTTTGCTCCCGGGCTGACCTGCACCTTAAGAGATGCCTCCAAATTACCTCGGCAGACAAATATTACCGCGGCCAAGGTGGGAGCTTTTGTAGCGAGAAATGATGTGTAATTTTCAGAAATGTTAGCAGTGCATCAATTTGCCAGGCTGAGGCAGGCAGCGAGCGAGAGAGATGATGGATAGATAGTGGAGGAAGCTGCAGCCAAAGACTCAACTCTGCCCGACGGTAAAAAAAAAAAAAAAAAAAAAATCAGAAAGAGCTACAGATGAGATGAATTTCTGTCAGGGACCGACATAACGAAGCCTTGATATTGGCAGCGGAAATGTGTTGCCCCCCCTCCATCCCCCACCCCTCCTCGCTTTTCATCTCTGTCTACAAAGATGGAGGAAAGGGCTGCTTTATCATTAAAATTATACAATATATTTCAGCTCATACGTGCTAAAAAAAACCCCAAACAAAATAAAATTTGCATCCGCCCAGGCGGTAAGATACGGGGCAAGGAGGGTTAATCAACTGCAGAAATATTGAAATAACCGCGCGAGTTGCAGGAAATGTGGGCATGAATAAACATTGCGGAAAGTGAGAGAGATAGAACAAGGGGGGGGTTCAAATATATATATAACAAGAGCCAATATCAGGATTTCAGGACGGACACCAAGAATATTAACACACAGCAACTTCCAATTTTAACACTATACAGTCATATTTTTTTTTTGGTTCCAGTGCATGAACATCAAACTCTTAAAGGGTCACAATCTATTGAAAACTGGTCATGGAGCTAGGAGGTGCTCCAAAAAATTGGTGACATCTCTTGCCAGCCCCCTGCTCCTTGGAGAAATAAAAGGCACTGTGGTGGGTGAACTTAAAGCTGCATTAATCCCAGAAACCAAGATTATTTTCAACTTCCTTTAACAGGCCAAGCTGTCCAATAAAAATGGCAGTTAGAGAGTGTGTTACCATGGCTATTTTAGTGATTTTCTTTATAGCATAAATATATGGAATAATACATTTTTGATACCATCTAGAATCCACGAGTTGGGCTTCCTCTATTCAAATGCTAATTAACTTGTTGAACTGGTTTCTAAAGGTTAGTAGAAGAGTAAAACCTGGTACACTAGGATTTTTTTTTCTGGTTGAACAAATAAAAATGGTCAGCTCTGGTCGGACCTGCTACACTAACGATCTGACATTAGTACAGCGATACCCCCACTAAGCTGTTGTATTTTGACAGAGGGACACCCTGGGGACGTGCCTACCCACCCCCCCCCCCCCAGAACACTCCGATCAACGCTGGGTTGGCTGCTGGTTTGCCCAGTATGCTGGTTGGACAGACTGCCATACACATGGGTCGAATGACGGCCAGTTTTTTTTTTTTTTAACCGGCTGCTTGTGTGTACGGGGCTCAAGTCATGTTTTTGCTACCATCTAGAATTCACAAGCTGGGCTTCCTCCTTTCAAATGCTACTTAACTAGTTTAACTGGGTTGTAAAGGCTAGTGAAAGAGTAAGTTATGTTTCTGATACCATCTAGAATCCAGATATTGGGCTCTCTCTATTCAAATGCTAGATAACATCTTTAACTGGTTCAAAGAGTCTAGTTAAACAGTAATGCTTCTTCTACCATCTAAAATCCACAAACTGGGCTCCCTCTATTCAAATGCTAATTAACTTTTGTGACTGGTTCATAAAAGGCTAGTTACGCAGTTGGTCATGTTTTTTTGCTACCAGCTAGAAATCAAGAGCTGGACTACCACTATTAAAATGCTAATTAACTTTATTAACGGGTTCCTAAAGGCTAGTTAAACAGTCATGTTTCTGCTACGGTTCGTAAAGGCTGGTTAAACAGTTAGCCATGTTTTGGCTACCATCAAGAATCCACAAACTGGGCTTCCTCTATTCAAATGCTAATTAGCTTGCTTCACTGGTTCATAAAGGATAAACAGTTAGTCATGTTTTTGCTACCACCTAGAATCCAGGAGCTGGGCTACCACTATTCAAATACTGATTAACTTATGTGACTGGTTCATAAAAGGCTAGTTAAACAGTCATGTTTCTGCTACGGTTCGTAAAGGCTGGTTAAACAGTTAGCCATGTTTTGACTACAATCAAGAATCTACAAGCTGGGCTTCCTCTATTAAAATGTTAATTAGCTTGTTTCACTGGTTCATAAAAGGATAGATAAACATTTATATTTTTGCTACCATCTAGAATCCAGGAGCTGGGCTACCACTATTCAAATGTTAATTAACTTGTTTAACTAGTTTGTAAATGCTAGTTACACAGCTGGTTTCGTTTCTGCTACCATCTAGAATCGAGGAGCTAAACTACCACTAATCAAATGCTAATTAACTTGTTTAGCTGCTTCGTAAAAGGCTAGTTAAAAGGGTAAGTCATGTTTCTGCTACTATCTAGAATCCACAAGCTGGGCTTCCTCTATTCAAAAGTGAATTAACTTGTTTAACAGGTTCATAAAGACTAGTTAAAACGGTAAGTCTCGTTTCTGCTACCATCTAGAATCCAGGAGCTGGGATTCCACTATGCAAATGCTAATTAACTTGTTTAACTGATTTGCAAAGGCTAGTTAAACAGGAGGTGATGTAGGTAGAAAATAGGGGGGGCAAGAAATGAGATGACACAGCCATGTGCTGAACAAACGGTGGGGGCAGACTGTGCATCTCCATGTGGTCATATGGCTTTGGTATTCTAAGTTGGCCAACTGTTCAGGAGATACATTTAACGAACAGAGATATTCAAAGCAAACACTAGTCTTGATGAATCCGAGTAGCAAGGAGAGATCTTAATATTGGATAGACTTTCCATGGAAGGGGCTGAGTTAGGGTACCTCTAGGGCAGTGATGGCAAACCTTGGCACCCCAGATGTTTTGGAACTACATTTCCCATGATGCTCAGCTACACTGCAGTGTAGTTGAGCATCATGGGAAATGTAGTTCCAACACATCTGGGGTGCCAAGGTTCACCATCACTGCTCTAGGGTATAGGAAAGTATCCAATACTAAGAAGGTGAGTAGATAGGCCCACCAATCAATACTGCTCCATGTAGGTCTATGGAAGAGAGCTTCATATTAGGTCAGACTCTTGAGTTGGCAGAAGGTTCCATAAGAAGAAGACCTGGGTAGAAGGAAGGTCTGTGCCAGAGAGAAAGATGGAACTTCGTCTGGGGATGACCCTAAACATACACTACGAGACAGGGCTGGACTGGGACAAAAATTTGGCCCTAGACTTCCTCATGACTGGCCCACTTTAATTTTGAGTGTCCCCAACAGAGTCCCCCTTACATCAGAGTGTCCCCAACAGCATCCTCCTTACATCAGAGTGTCCCCAACAGCATCCTCCTTACATCAGAGTGTCCCCAACAGCCTCCCCCTTACATCAGAGTGTCCCCAACAGAGTCCCCCCTACATCAGAGTGTCCCCAACAGCGCCCCCTTACATCAGAGTGTCCCCAACAGCGTCCCCCTTACATCAAAGTGTCCCCAACAGCGTCCCCCTTACATCAGAGTGTCCCCAACAGCATCCCCCTTACATCAGAGTGTCCCCAACAGCATCCCCCTTACATCAGAGTGTCCCCAACAGAGTCCCCCCTACATCAGAGTGTCCCCAACAGCGCCCCCTTACATCAGAGTGTCCCCAACAGCGTCCCCCTTACATCAAAGTGTCCCCAACAGCGTCCCCCTTACATCAGAGTGTCCCCAACAGCATCCCCCTTACATCAGAGTGTCCCCAACAGCGTCCCCCTTACATCAGAGTGTCCCCAACAGCATCCCCCTTACATCAGAGTGTCCCCAACAGCATCCCCCTTACATCACAGTGTCCCCAACAGCGTCCCCCTTACATCAGAGTGTCCCCAACAGCATCCCCCTTACATCAGAGTGTCCCCAACAGCATCCCCCTTACATCACAGTGTCCCCAACAGCGTCCCCCTTACATCAGAGTGTCCCCAACAGCGTGCCCCTTACATCAGAGTGTCCCCAACAGCGTCCCCCTTACATCAGAGTGTCCCCAACAGCATCCCCCTTACATCAGAGTGTCCTAATCAGCAGCTCCCTTCAAATCAGAGTCCCCACCAGCAGCCCACTTCACATCAGTGTCCTCCCTCTCCTCCCCCTCCCACATGTACTCACCGTTTTGAAGGCAGCTTCTCGTTTCTCTCTCCAGTCATGTGATAACAAGTGATAGGGGAGAGAGGAAGGAAAGTCTGCCGTTGGTCCATCTCCCCCTCCAGGCTGGAGGGAGCATAATGCCTAATGCTCTCTCCAGCACATGACGGAAGCTGCTCCTCCTGACAGGCGTGAAATTGCGATCACTCACTGTCAGAGAGGAGCGGCTCCAGGACCGCACCTGACTGGCCCACTGAGCCATCGGCCCACCGGGAATCTCCCAGTAGTTCCGATGGCCAGCACATGCCTGCTACGAGACCACCCAACTTCCTGCAAATGATTGAGTAGAGCCTGGAGTCCTGTTAGTAATGAAAATCATTAACTATAACCCAAGCTAAGTAACTTTTTAGTGTACCCCATCCCCCACATATAAACCTTTTTTATTTATTTTTTTTACCTGGCAAACCTGCCAGTAACACACTTCCTGTCTTAGGGTGTGTCCACTCTGGATGGAGAAGCAATGGAGACACCTCTGGACAGCAGAGTTTTTAGTCTGGGGAGTGTTACACTAGCAGATTTAAATACACCAACAAATTAAAGCCAAAATCCAGCTAACACTTTATGAGCAGTTACAATTTTTTTTCGCTTTTGGAATAAAGGGATTACCTAAATGCAGGGCTTTTTTTCGAAAAGAAACGGTGCAGGTACTCCCCGCTTCCAAGTCAGCCCTTAACTCTGCCCCCGATCTACCTCCAAGCACCGTCCCTTGGTTGCACCCCTCTCACTACCACCCCTTTTAGAGAATACCCCCCCACAACAATAGACCCCCCACGCCCGCAACAAAACCCAGCAACAATAGATCCCCACAAACAAATAACCCCCCAGCAACAATAGACCCCACCAACAGAACTCCCAGCAGCCAGCAACAACAGACTCCGCCCTCAACAGTAGATCGCTCTCAGCAACAACTGACCCCCCCAGCAACAGTAGACCTCCCCTCAGTCCCCTGCAACAATAAATCCCCTTAGGGACAATAGATCCCCCTCAGTGACAATAGACCCCCCAGCAGCCAGCATCAATAGACTCTCCAGCCCCCCTTGCCATTGCTTACATTCAGTGATGGAGGTGCCGGAACTGCGTTCCCCCCACGTCCCTGCTAAAAAAAAGCCCTGCCTAAATGAATAAAAGCTGATCACGATAAGCACCCCTTTCAGTGGTAAATGGTTTTGCCTCAACCCTCTCACTGCCATGTTTGCTGGACAGCTTGGTCTGGTAAAGGAAGTTGAAAAATACCCGACTTATTGGCCAGATGACCAGGCAAAAATAAAGGAAAAGAAAGCCTAAAACAAATGCAACCATCACATTTAAGAATTGATAAGCTATAATCTATACAATTCTTTCTTTCGGGTTTGGTACCACTTTACCTCGATAACATCTGTACTGATAATCGAAATTTAGGTTTTGTACAGAACAACCCCTTAAAAAGTCACAGTTGCCATCCGTCTCTCACATCTGGTGCCGGAACTCGGTAACATCTCCCATTTCCAATAATGTAGAAATAAAATTCCTTTAGATTTAAATTTTTAAAGTTAATTATTTTCAGGTTAATGGACTGCAGGCCATTCATGTTCATATCAGACAATTCAGCATTCAGTTGTTCTGTGTTTCCATGATGGATTTTGGGAAAGAAAGGAAAGGAAGGTCTGACGGCTTTTATCCTCCTGTAGGACAGTCGTGGTGGTGAAATCTGTGATACTGAGCAAAATCGGCGTGTGCACCGACCACGCACAGCTCTGCTTAAAGGCCAAGTCCAACTTTTACAAAAAATAATACATATATTAGCAGAATTTTTTATAATATAATATTATATATATATATATATATATATATATATATATATATATATATATATATATATATATATATATACATACACACACATACACAGTGCTTTACCCATTCTGTACTCCCAAACATAACCCATTTGCCCCCCCCCCCCCCCCACATTAAGTATGTTCTCCCAGACCCCTGCACTATGTACCTTACATACTTCTGATGAAACAAAAACATAGGGGTAAAGTACCCCAACAAAGAATAGGTATAGAGTGGGGTCACTCTATAGCTACTTTTTGTTGGGGTACTTTCCCCCTATGTTTTTGTCTCAGCATGTACTTTTATGTTGACCCACACCTCAAAATGGTGGAATAACAGATGCCTAATACTGCCCTCCTCCCCCTCTCCAAGGATGTTACATGTACATTACATACTTCTGACCCCTGCACTTTCTGCATTATGCATTCCTTACCCTCACACACCATGTATGTTACCCACCCCAGTCCCCTGACCTATGTACATTACATACTGTTCTGACCCCTGCGCTATGTACAATACATACTTCTGACTCCTGCGCTATGTACATTACATACTTCTGACCCCTGAACTACGTACATTCCATACTTCTGACCCCTGAACTACGTACATTCCATACTTTTGACCCCTGCACTTTGTGCATTATCCATTCCTTACCCTCACACACTATGTATGTTACTCACCCCAGCCCCCTGACCTATGTACTACGTACATTACATACTTCTGACCCCTGAACTATGTACATTCCATACTTCTGACCCCTGCACTATGTACAATATATACTCCTGACCCCTGCACTATGTACAATACATACTTCTGACCCCTGCACTATGTACATTACATACTTCTGACCCCTGCGTTATGTACATTCCATACTTGTGACCCCTGCACTATGTACATTGCATACTTCTGACCCCTGCACTATATTCATTGCATACTTCTGACCCCTGCACTATGTACATTGCATACTTCTGACCCCTGCACTATGTACATTGCATACTTCTGACCCCTGCAATATGTACATTACATACTTCTGCCCTCTGCACTATGTAGGGTACGTTACATACTTCTGACCCCTGCACTGTGTACATTACATACTTCTGACCCCTGCACTATTTTACATACTCTTTACCCCTGCACTGTTTATGTTACATACTTCTTACCCCTGCACTATGTACATTACATACTTCTGACCCCTGCGCTATGTACATTACATACTTCTGACCCGTTGTACTATGTAGAGTATGTTACATACCTCTGACCCGTTGTACTATATAGAGTATGTTACATACCTCTGACCCGTTGTACTATGTTGAGTATGTTACATACTTCTGACCCCTGCACTTTGTGCATTACCCACTACTTACCCCCACACATAAACACACTTGACCCCCCCCACCACAAACACACTATGCATGTTACCCACCCCAGACCCCTGCACCATGTACATACTTCTGACTCCTGCACTCTATGAAGACTTGCATTTTAAGATCCTCCCACTGTTAGCACAATTTTGCCACACCCGCCATTGTGGTGCACTATATGCCCCGCTATTAGCCCCCACCCCCTACCCCGCTTCTATTCCCAGAAATTCTGATTCTCAAATAATCTCAGGAATGGGGAAGAGGTGGAAACAATTTTAAGGGTCTATTATCCGGTGTGTGCCGATATAAAAGGTGGAAGAAGGTGGGGAGGGGATTGAGAAAAAAAATGGAAGACGAAAAACAGGAGAGATGGGTAGCTGGGTGGGGAAGGAAGGAGTGGATAAGGGGGGGGGGGGCATGGTCTAGGGGGCTCTTGGACCCCCATGATGGGTTCCCAGCCTCACATACACTTTCACCGTTTGAGTAGCACAGCCAAACTTCTAAATTGTTGCCAAATTGCTGGTAAAATATGAGAAGTTACAATGCAGAGTAAGAACAGAAGATACAAACTCCATGTATGAAATGTCCTTGGAGGGGATGTAACCCAGGACCCCGGGGGGGGCTAACTATTGGTAAAGCTGCAGTCCCTTGATTATCGATCGCCAACGTTCGCTATAATTCCACCAATCAGGAGAGGAGGATAAAGATTTCATTTTTACTAATAGCCGTCCAAATAATATAATGCCGGGGATTGAAACAAAATTAGAGAAAGATTAAAGTTAATTCTTGCCTAAAGCAGCCTTTACATAAAGAAAACACTTAGCATAAGCTTCATATTCAGGTCAATATAACCCAATGATGGATTGTGAAATGTGTAAGAAGCGCGCACTCAGGAAACACAATGCGGATTTAGGGAAGAGGACGAGGGGAGGGGACACAAACCCGTTTACTTTTCTGCTGCTGTGATCTGTCTTCCTGGAGGAGGGTGGCTACGTTCATTCTACAAGGTCCCATTGCATGTAGGAACAAAACCCCCTTGCTTCAGTCCCATTGTATGTAGGAACGTAGCCACCCTGCCTTGGTCCTATTGTATGTAGAGACGTAGCCACCCTGCCTTGGTCCCATTGTATGTAAGAGCCTAGCCATCCTGCCTTGGTCCCATTGTATTTAGGAACATTGCCACTCTCCTTGGTCCCGCTATATGAAGGAACGTAGCCACCCTACCTTGGTCCCATTGTATGTAGGAGCGTAGCCACCCAGCCTTGGTCCCACTGTATGTGGGAACATTGCCACCTTGCCTTGGTCCCGCTATATGAAGGAACGTAGCCACCCTGCCTTGGTCCCATTGTATGTAGGAGCCCAGCCATCCTTCCTTGGTCCCATTGCATTTAGGAACATTGCCACTCTCCTTGGTCCCGCTATTTGAAGGAACGTAGCCACCCTACCTTGGTCCCATTGTATGTGGGAACATTGCCACCTTGCCTTGGTCCCACTATATGAAGGAACATAGCCACCCTACCTTGGTCCCACTGTATGTAGGAACATAGCCACCCAGCCTTGGTCCCATTGTATGTAGGAGCGTAGCCACCCTGCCTTGGTCCTACTGTATGTGGGAACATTGCCACCTTGCCTTGGTCCCACTATATGAAGGAACATAGCCACCCTGCCTTGGTCCCACTATATGAAGGAACATAGCCACCCAGCCTTGGTCCCATTGTATGTAGGAGCGTAGCCACCCTGCCTTGGTCCTATTGTATGTAGGATCGTAGCCACCCTGCCTTGGTCCCACTGTATGTGGGAACATTGGCACCTTGCCTTGGTCCTGCTATATGAAGGAACGTAGCCACCCTGCCTTGGTCCCATTGTATGTAGGAATGTAGCCACCCTACCTTGGTCCCATTGTATGTGGGAACATTGCCACCTTGCCTTGGTCCCACTATATGAAGGAACATAGCCACCCTACCTTGGTCCCACTGTATGTAGGAACATAGCCACCCAGCCTTGGTCCCATTGTACGTAGGAGCGTAGCCACCCTGCCTTGGTCCTACTGTATGTGGGAACATTGCCACCTTGCCTTGGTCCCACTATATGAAGGAACATAGCCACCCTGCCTTGGTCCCACTATATGAAGGAACATAGCCACCCAGCCTTGGTCCCATTGTATGTAGGAGCGTAGCCACCCTGCCTTGGTCCTATTGTATGTAGGATCGTAGCCACCCTGCCTTGGTCCCACTGTATGTGGGAACATTGGCACCTTGCCTTGGTCCTGCTATATGAAGGAACGTAGCCACCCTGCCTTGGTCCCATTGTATGTAGGAATGTAGCCACCCTCTCTTGGTCCCATTGTATGAAGGAACATAGCCACCCTGCCTTGGTCCCATTGTATGTAGGAATGTAGCCATCCTGCCTTGGTCCTATTGTATGAAGGAACATAGCCACCCTGCCTTGGTCCCATTGTATGAAGAAACATAGCCTCCCTGCCTTAGTCCCATTGTATGTAGGAACATAGCCCCCCGCCTTGTTCCTATTGTACGTTGGAGCGTAGCCACCCTGTCTGGTCCCATTGTATGTAAGAATGTAGCCACCCTCTTGGTCCCATTGTATGAAGGAACATAGCAACCCTGCCTTGGTCCCATTGTATGTAGGAACGTAGCCACCCTGCCCTGGTCCCGCTATATGTAGGAACATAGCCACCCTCTCTTGGTCCCATTGTATGTAGGAACGTAGCCACCCTGCCTTGGACTAAATGCTTGAAAACCGAAGCTCTACCCTTGACACTAAGGGGTTGACATACTAAAAGCAAAAAAGGGGCTGCTCTGTCAGCAGAACATCACTTCTTTTGCTTACCTCTGGGGAAAATTCCCTTTGCAAAGTGCAACTTCCTTTGCAAAGTGGACGGTCTTTTTGCCTTTAGTAAACCGCCCCCCCCCCCCCCCCCCCCCCAAGTCTTTACAGGAAGCAAACCGTTTGGTGACAGAAATGCTAAAAATGGTTAGAGAATTAATTTGCCATTGTGCTTTAAATGTGGAGTTCTCCTTTAAGACCGATTTAACCATTTTTTTTTTTATTGTCCAGATTTTTATGAAAAATTATTTCCTTTTCATGGAATTTGTGTTTATTTATGAAACCCGCAAAACGGGGGTCATGCAGCCATACTCAATGCAAATAGCGCGTAGCGGCATTCTTCTCTAAGGTTATTCTTCCGTACGTCTCGCCCTCCAGCAGTGTATTTCTCTCTCTCCTCTCTAACCTACGTGCCGAGTATTATTCCTGCATCGGCTTTCACACAATTCCGTGGCAGAAAGTCTCTTAATATATGAAATGTCGTCTTAATTCCCATCACGTCCCGATCACTGAAAGCGGAGAAAATGAGCTTGGAAGAAAAAAAAAAAAGCAGAGACTTGGGAAGCCATGTGAAAACCCTTCTAAGCCCCGTCCGTTGGGAGCCCCCCACTCCGTCCGGACGCGGCACGCCAAGCCCAGCGCGTGTCGCCTGCGGCGCCGACACAGTTAACCAACATTTATTTAAAGCAGTGACACGTTACGGAGGATTGTCTAATGTTTTGTTTTTTTTCCCTGACAGGCAAAAAAAAAAGATTATCTTGAGATTATATTAGTGACCTTTCCCTACCGAACAGGTTAAATTACACCGAGACGCCGTAATACAAATGTAAGGGGGGGGGGGGAGAAAAAAAAAACGGGGCCTGCAAATGAAGAGTAATGGGAGCGCTAAGCACAGTTAGGCTCGCAGAGCGAGACAGGCGCCATAAATAACAAAATACTACTGCGAGGAACAACAAGCTATAATTACATCTGTACGGGTAATGTATACACGCCTATATATATATATATATGAGAGGAGGCATGTGCATGCAAAGCCAGGAATATGCCACCGTTATTACTGATGTGCCAGCAAACGTGCCCCCCCCCACCCCATTTTAACCGAATGGCTTCTGGCCTCTGAGCCATTCATCACACAATAGCATGTGCGGTGCTGCTACACCAGACAATGCTTTAGCTGGACTCGTATTGCCGGGTATTAGTGCGTCATCTCATTGGAACTGACCATTGGGGGGGGGGGGAAGAGGGTGAGCCGACTGTGGAGCTGGAGGGGGCAGGAGGCAGAGAGGATTGCTGGAAGAAGCAGCAGGGCCAGAGCTGACCGTGGAGGGAAGAGGAGGTGGTGGTTGTGGTAGAATGATGGACATGGAGGGGGGTATAGAGAGGCAGAATGGCAACTGGCCATCAACGTGGGGGGCATACAGGAAGCCAAGTGAAAGCGCAAGAGGATGAAGGGGAGAGAAAAGGGGACAGTGGGGGGGGGGGGGGGTGAGAGAAGAGAAGGCAGAAAGTGTTGTTATCGTGCATGGGAGAGAGAGATTGACAGAGAGGAGAGGATCAGGGGCCAGGGGAGGAGAGGATCAGGGCCAGGGGAAGAGAGGAGAGTATCAGGGGCCAGGGGGAGAGAGGAGAGGATCAGGGGCCAGGGGGGGAGAGGAGAGGATCAGGGGCCAGGGGGAGAGAGGAGAGGATCAGGGGCCAGGGGGGAGAGGAGAGGATCAGGGGCCAGGGGGAGAGAGGAGAGGATCAGGGGCCAGGGGAGAGAGGAGAGGATCAGGGGCCAGGGGGAGAGAGGAGAGGATCAGGGGCCAGGGGGAGAGAGAGAGGATCAGGGGCCAGGGGGAGAGAGGAGAGGATCAGGGGCCAGGGGGGCCAGGGGGGAGAGGAGAGGATCAGGGGCCAGGGGGAGAGAGGAGAGGATCAGGGGCCAGGGGGAGAGAGGAGAGGATCAGGGGCCAGGGGGAGAGAGGAGAGGATCAGGGGCCAGGGGGAGAGAGGAGAGGATCAGGGGCCAGGGGGAGAGAGGAGAGGATCAGGGACCAGGGGGAGAGAGGTGTGGATCAGGGGCCAGGGGGAGAGAGGAGAGGATCAGGGACCAGGGGGAGAGAGGAGAGGATCAGGGACCAGGGGGAGAGAGGAGAGGATCAGGGACCAGAGGGAGAAGGAGAGGATTAGAGGCCAGGGGAAGAGAGGAGAGGATCAGGGGCCAGGGGAAGAGAGGAGAGGATCAGGGACCAGGGGGAGAGAGGAGAGGATCAGGGACCAGGGGGAGAGAGGAGAGGATCAGGGACCAGGGGGAGAGAGGAGAGGATCAGGGACCAGGGGGAGAGAGGAGAGGATCAGGGACCAGGGGGAGAGAGGAGAGGATCAGGGACCAGGGGAGAGAGGAGAGGATTAGAGGCCAGGGGAAGAGAGGAGAGGATCAGGGGCCAGGGGAAGAGAGGAGAGGATCAGGGGCCAGGGGAGAGAGGAGAGGATCAGGGGCCAGGGGAAGAGAGGAGAGGATCAGGGGCCAGGGGAAGAGAGGAGAGGATCAGGGGCCAGGGGAAGAGAGGAGAGGATCAGGGGCCAGGGGAAGAGAGGAGAGGATCAGGGGCAGAGAGGAGAGGATCAGGGGCCAGGGGAAGAGAGGAGAGGATCAGGGGCCAGGGGAAGAGGAGAGGATCAGGGGCCAGGGGAAGAGGATAGGATCAGAAACCAGGGGAAGAGAGGAGAGAATCAGGGGCCAGGGGAAGAGGAGAGGATCAGGAACCAGGGGAAGAGAGGAGGGGAAGAGAGGATAAGATCAGGGACAAGGGGAAGAGAGGAGAGGATCAGGAACTAGGGGAAGAGAAGAGAGGATCACAGACCAGGAGAAGAGAGGAGAGGATCACGGACCAGGGGGAGAGAGGTGAGGATCACAGACCAGGAGAAGAGAGGAGAGGATCATGGACCAGAGGGAGAGAGGAGAGGATCACGGAAGAGGCAAAGAGAGGATAGGATCAGGAACCAGGGGAAGAGAGGAGAGGATCAGGGACCAGGGGGAGAGAGGAGAGGATTAGAGGCCAGGGGAAGAGAGGAGAGGATCAGGGGCCAGGGGAAGAGAGGAGAGGATCAGGGGCCAGGGGAGAGAGGAGAGGATCAGGGGCCAGGGGAAGAGAGGAGAGGATCAGGGGCCAGGGGAAGAGAGGAGAGGATCAGGGGCCAGGGGAAGAGAGGAGAGGATCAGGGGCCAGGGGAAGAGAGGAGAGGATCAGGGGCCAGGGGAAGAGAGGAGAGGATCAGGGGCCAGGGGAAGAGAGGAGAGGATCAGGGGCCAGGGGAAGAGGAGAGGATCAGGGGCCAGGGGAAGAGGATAGGATCAGAAACCAGGGGAAGAGAGGAGAGAATCAGGGGCCAGGGGAAGAGGAGAGGATCAGGAACCAGGGGAAGAGAGGAGGGGAAGAGAGGATAAGATCAGGGACAAGGGGAAGAGAGGAGAGGATCAGGAACTAGGGGAAGAGAAGAGAGGATCACAGACCAGGAGAAGAGAGGAGAGGATCACGGACCAGGGGGAGAGAGGTGAGGATCACAGACCAGGAGAAGAGAGGAGAGGATCATGGACCAGAGGGAGAGAGGAGAGGATCACGGAAGAGGCAAAGAGAGGATAGGATCAGGAACCAGGGGAAGAGAGGAGAGGATCAGGAACCAGGGGAAGAGAGGAGAGGATCAGGGACCAGGGAAGAGAGGAGAGGTTCATGGACCAGTAGTAGATTAGAGGATCAAAGAAGAGGCAAAGAGAGAAGAGGATCGGGAACCAGGGGAAGAGGAGAGGATCGTGGACCAGGGGAAGAGAGGAGAGGATCAGGAACCAGGAGAAGAGAGGAGAGGATCAGGAACCAGGAGAAGAGAGGAGAGGATCATGGACGAGGTGAAGAGAGGAAAGTATCACGGACGAGGTGAAGAGAGGAAAGGATCATGGACGAGGTGAAGAGAGGAAAGGATCACGGATGAGGTGAAAAGAGGAAAGGAGTACGGACGAGGTGAAGAGAGGAAAGGATCACAGAGCAGGAGAAGAGGCAAGAAGACCATGGACCAGGGGTAGAGAGGAAAGGATCATGGACCATGGGAACAGAGCAGAGATCATGGGCTAGGGAAAAAAAGGAGATGATCACCGACTTGAGGAAGAGAGGATCATGCCCTGGGGGAAGAGAGGAGAGGACCATGAACCAGGAGAAAAGAGGATCACGGACCAGGGGAAGAGAGGAGAGGATCACAAACCTGGGGAAGAGAGAAAAGGATGATGGGAAGGGAGGAGAGGATCATGGACCAGGGGAAAAGAAGGGAGGATCACAGACCAGGGGAAGTGAAAGGGTCACAGACTAGGGAAAGAGGAGAGGATCAGAGACCAAATAGGAAAAGAGGGTTTGGGACTTTGTGTGAGGCGTGTTACCAAAAGTTGATGCAGTGAACGTGACCTATGGGTGAATACATTGATCCATAAACCAAAGGTAAATGCACATTTAAAAGAGCACTTTATTAAGGCATATAATCATAGTTGTAACCATGTTGCAGAACGGTCAAAGTGTCACAGAATCACAGACCAGGGGAAGAGAGGAGAGGATCACGGACCAGGGGAAGAGAGGAGAGGATCACAGACTAGGGAAAGAGGAGAGAATTGTGGACCAGGGGAAGAGAGGAGGGGATCAAGGACCAGGACAAGAGAGAGATGATCATGGACCAGGAGAAGAGAGGAGAGGATTACTGACCATGGGAAAAGAGGAGAGGATCACTGACTATGGGAAGAGAGGAGAGGATCACGAACCATGGGAAGAGAGGAGAGGATCACGAACCATGGGAAGAGAGGAGAGGATCACGTACCATGGGAAGAGAGGAGAGGATCACGAACCATGGGAAGAGAGGAGAGGATCACGAACCATGGGAAGAGAGGAGAGGATCACGAACCATGGGAAGAGAGGAGAGGATCACGAACCATGGGAAGAGAGGAGAGGATCACGAACCATGGGAAGAGAGGAGAGGATCACGAACCATGGGAAGAGAGGAGAGGATCACGAACCATGGGAAGAGAGGAGAGGATCACGAACCATGGGAAGAGAGGAGAGGATCACGAACCATGGGAAGAGAGGAGAGAATCATGGACCATGGGAAAGGAGGAGAGGATCACGGACCATGGGAAAAGAGGAGAGGATCACAGACCATGGGAATAGAGGAGAGGATCACAGACCATGGGAATAGAGGAGAGGATCACAGACTAGGGAAAGAGGAGAGGATCACGGACCATGGGAAGAGAGGAGAGGATCACAGACTAGGGATAGAGGAGAGGATCACGAACCATGGGAAGAGAGGAGAGGATCACGAACCATGGGAAGAGAGGAGAGGATCACGTACCATGGGAAGAGAGGAGAGGATCACAAACCATGGGAAGAGAGGAGAGGATCACGAACCATGGGAAGAGAGGAGAGAATCACGGACCATGGGAAAAGAGGAGAGGATCACGGACCATGGGAAAAGAGGAGAGGATCACAGACCATGGGAATAGAGGAGAGGATCACAGACTAGGGAAAGAGGAGAGGATCACAGACCATGGGAATAGAGGAGAGGATCACAGACTAGGGATAGAGGAGAGGATCATGGACCATGGGAAGAGAGGAGAGGATCACAGACTAAGGATAGAGGAGAGGATCGCAGACCATGGGAAGAGAGGAGAGGATCACAGACTAGGGATAGAGGAGAGGATCGCGGACCATGGGAAGAGAGGAGAGGATCACAGACTAGGGAAAGAGGAGAGGATCACGGACCATGGGAAGAGAGGAGAGGATCACAGACTAGGGATAGAGGAAATGATCATGGACCATGGGAAGAGAGGAGAGGATCACAGACTAGGGATAGAGGAGAGGATCACGAACCATGGGAAGAGAGGAGAGGATCACGAACCATGGGAAGAGAGGAGAGGATCACGAACCATGGGAAGAGAGGAGAGGATCACGTACCATGGGAAGAGAGGAGAGGATCACGAACCATGGGAAGAGAGGAGAGGATCACGAACCATGGGAAGAGAGGAGAGAATCACGGACCATGGGAAAAGAGGAGAGGATCACGGACCATGGGAAAAGAGGAGAGGATCACAGACCATGGGAATAGAGGAGAGGATCACAGACTAGGGAAAGAGGAGAGGATCACAGACCATGGGAATAGAGGAGAGGATCACAGACTAGGGATAGAGGAGAGGATCATGGACCATGGGAAGAGAGGAGAGGATCACAGACTAAGGATAGAGGAGAGGATCGCAGACCATGGGAAGAGAGGAGAGGATCACAGACTAGGGATAGAGGAGAGGATCGCGGACCATGGGAAGAGAGGAGAGGATCACAGACTAGGGATAGAGGAGAGGATCGCGGACCATGGGAAGAGAGGAGAGGATCACAGACTAGGGAAAGAGGAGAGGATCACGGACCATGGGAAGAGAGGAGAGGATCACAGACTAGGGATAGAGGAAATGATCATGGACCATGGGAAGACCAGGGGAAGTGAAAGGGTCACAGACTAGGGAAAGAGGAGAGGATCAGAGACCAAATAGGAAAAGAGGGTTTGGGACTTTGTGTGAGGCGTGTTACCAAAAGTTGATGCAGTGAACGTGACCTATGGGTGAATACATTGATCCATAAACCAAAGGTAAATGCACATTTAAAAGAGCACTTTATTAAGGCATATAATCATAGTTGTAACCATGTTGCAGAACGGTCAAAGTGTCACAGAATCACAGACCAGGGGAAGAGAGGAGAGGATCACGGACCAGGGGAAGAGAGGAGAGGATCACAGACTAGGGAAAGAGGAGAGAATTGTGGACCAGGGGAAGAGAGGAGGGGATCAAGGACCAGGACAAGAGAGAGATGATCATGGACCAGGAGAAGAGAGGAGAGGATTACTGACCATGGGAAAAGAGGAGAGGATCACTGACCATGGGAAGAGAGGAGAGGATCACGAACCATGGGAAGAGAGGAGAGGATCACGAACCATGGGAAGAGAGGAGAGGATCACGTACCATGGGAAGAGAGGAGAGGATCACGAACCATGGGAAGAGAGGAGAGGATCACGAACCATGGGAAGAGAGGAGAGGATCACGAACCATGGGAAGAGAGGAGAGGATCACGAACCATGGGAAGAGAGGAGAGGATCACGAACCATGGGAAGAGAGGAGAGGATCACGAACCATGGGAAGAGAGGAGAGGATCACGAACCATGGGAAGAGAGGAGAGGATCACGAACCATGGGAAGAGAGGAGAGAATCATGGACCATGGGAAAGGAGGAGAGGATCACGGACCATGGGAAAAGAGGAGAGGATCACAGACCATGGGAATAGAGGAGAGGATCACAGACCATGGGAATAGAGGAGAGGATCACAGACTAGGGAAAGAGGAGAGGATCACGGACCATGGGAAGAGAGGAGAGGATCACAGACTAGGGATAGAGGAGAGGATCACGAACCATGGGAAGAGAGGAGAGGATCACGAACCATGGGAAGAGAGGAGAGGATCACGTACCATGGGAAGAGAGGAGAGGATCACGAACCATGGGAAGAGAGGAGAGGATCACGAACCATGGGAAGAGAGGAGAGAATCACGGACCATGGGAAAAGAGGAGAGGATCACAGACCATGGGAATAGAGGAGAGGATCACAGACTAGGGAAAGAGGAGAGGATCACAGACCATGGGAATAGAGGAGAGGATCACAGACTAGGGATAGAGGAGAGGATCATGGACCATGGGAAGAGAGGAGAGGATCACAGACTAAGGATAGAGGAGAGGATCGCAGACCATGGGAAGAGAGGAGAGGATCACAGACTAGGGATAGAGGAGAGGATCGCGGACCATGGGAAGAGAGGAGAGGATCACAGACTAGGGAAAGAGGAGAGGATCACGGACCATGGGAAGAGAGGAGAGGATCACAGACTAGGGATAGAGGAAATGATCATGGACCATGGGAAGAGAGGAGAGGATCACAGACTAGGGATAGAGGAGAGGATCACGAACCATGGGAAGAGAGGAGAGGATCACGAACCATGGGAAGAGAGGAGAGGATCACGAACCATGGGAAGAGAGGAGAGGATCACGTACCATGGGAAGAGAGGAGAGGATCACGAACCATGGGAAGAGAGGAGAGGATCACGAACCATGGGAAGAGAGGAGAGAATCACGGACCATGGGAAAAGAGGAGAGGATCACGGACCATGGGAAAAGAGGAGAGGATCACAGACCATGGGAATAGAGGAGAGGATCACAGACTAGGGAAAGAGGAGAGGATCACAGACCATGGGAATAGAGGAGAGGATCACAGACTAGGGATAGAGGAGAGGATCATGGACCATGGGAAGAGAGGAGAGGATCACAGACTAAGGATAGAGGAGAGGATCGCAGACCATGGGAAGAGAGGAGAGGATCACAGACTAGGGATAGAGGAGAGGATCGCGGACCATGGGAAGAGAGGAGAGGATCACAGACTAGGGATAGAGGAGAGGATCGCGGACCATGGGAAGAGAGGAGAGGATCACAGACTAGGGAAAGAGGAGAGGATCACGGACCATGGGAAGAGAGGAGAGGATCACAGACTAGGGATAGAGGAAATGATCATGGACCATGGGAAGAGAGGAGAGGATCACAGACTAGGGATAGAGGAGAGGATCACGAACCATGGGAAGAGAGGAGAGGATCACGAACCATGGGAAGAGAGGAGAGGATCACGAACCATGGGAAGAGAGGAGAGGATCACGTACCATGGGAAGAGAGGATCACGAACCATGGGAAGAGAGGAGAGGATCACAAACCATGGGAAGAGAGGAGAGAATCACGGACCATGGGAAAAGAGGAGAGGATCACGGACCATGGGAAAAGAGGAGAGGATCACAGACCATGGGAATAGAGGAGAGGATCACAGACTAGGGAAAGAGGAGAGGATCACAGACCATGGGAATAGAGGAGAGGATCACAGACTAGGGAAAGAGGAGAGGATCACAGACTAGGGAAAGAGGAGAGGATCACAGACCATGGGAATAGAGGAGAGGATCACAGACTAGGGATAGAGGAGAGGATCATGGACCATGGGAAGAGAGGAGAGGATCACAGACTAAGGATAGAGGAGAGGATCGCAGACCATGGGAAGAGAGGAGAGGATCACAGACTAGGGATAGAGGAGAGGATCGCGGACCATGGGAAGAGAGGAGAGGATCACAGACTAGGGATAGAGGAGAGGATCGCGGACTTAATGATGAAGGTGGGGAAGGCCTGAAGAGGTATGAGCTGTTATTTCTCCTTCCTGGGAGAATGTAATCGGGGTGTTTGGAGGAGAGATTCCAGAGAATATACAGTGAAAAAGGATCGGGAAGAGAATGTAGCTTGGACAATGGAGAGAGCAGCAACAGAGGCTACTACAGACAGTATAGGGAGAGAAGGTTTAACTGAAGTTAGCACTGATAACATGGAGAGAGCATATACTATACTGTATACATGATGTATATGTGGTGTATATATGGTGTATACTACCAAAGAGGGAGAAAAGGGACATGCTACTATGTAGCGACTATACATACAGAATACAAATACTGATTTTATGCAGTGTTCATACACACTGTAACAATGGACAATGGCCCTTATTTACCAACAGCTCTCAAAAAGACCCGTCAACACCCCACACAGTCACCGATACATTTCAGACCCTTGCTGGAATCTGAGGCCAATATTAATATCTGTGTCTGACTGGTTGCCATAGGACGATACAGATAGTTGATAGCGCACAATGACAGTTCTCGCCCAGAATAAGAGAGGAGATAATTGGCCTACATCTATGCACACTGCCAAGAGAAGCAGCTCTGTATGACAATGAGTGCATTAAAAGATATCCAACAGAAAATAAAACATAATGCTCACCGATACACACACGCATATAATATTGGATAACAAGAAAACTAAAACAATGCTCATACATAAACGCTCACACTGAGGTCCGCATCGCCAATGAAGGAGGCAGAGAGGTCCTGGTGGGGAATTTGGATTTTATTGGGCCCGTGATCGGGCCTGGAATACCAAACAATGCGCCAGACTCCGGCCAGTCAGCATGTATAATTCATCTACGCGGCTCCTCTCATGTTTTGCAAAAAAGGTGAGAGCGTGGCGTCTGAAGCAAGAATAAGCGCAAGCAAATAAACACCGCCGGGCTCGTTTTTATTTACCTCCGGGTTTAAATATTCAGGCCTGGGCTTTTTAACTGCAAACATCAAAGCGCGGCGACATCCTTGTCACTCATTTTAACAGTAAAATGAACTTTAATATTCCAGGACGGAGAGAGCAGCAGAATTGTAATAAGCTGAATTCAGGGCGATTAAACCATTAAAAAAAAAGGCTACGTGGTGTCAAAAATTTGGGAGTGACATTCAAAATCAACACAAAAACGGACCTAAATCATATATAATGGAAGTTTGTGAGGTCTGATGTTCAATGTTCAGTTCTAGTTTAGGTTACAGAAGCAGAGTTTCCCCAAGAGTTGCCGCCCCCCCCCCCCCCCATTTTGAAACCAAGCACCTTGGTCCCTCTTTGCTCCCAAACATTCTTCCCTAAGGTTTGAATGGCTTAAAGTGATACTAAACACACACCTTTTCATTTACATCGTCCCTTCTATTTCTGTATGTGGATGGTGGCACTGTAATTATTTTAATTAAAAAAAAAAAAAAAATCTTATCTCCCTTTTTCCCAAACATAAGCAGGAGGAGCTTCTAGTCCATGCTATGGGAGGTGGGGACGACACACCAATGTCTTTGGGATTGCTGAAATTAGCTTTTAAAAGAAATCTCTGGCTATAGGACATATTATGGGTAAACAAATCAAATGATTATTAAAATGTAAAATATTCCTTTTCTTTCTACATAGAATAAAATTCTCCCTGAAGAAGACCACAATTAGAAGGGTCGAAACGCGTAGGGCTTTTATGTGGAAGATTATATACAATTTTTTGCAGTAAAATTTTATTTTGTTATTTTCATGTGAATGCCAGAGCTAAATTTTTTACAACTCTCATGTAATTGTCATATAGCTTTTTGATACAATAAAGAATTTTAATCAATGATCTTTGAATAATTTCTTGGCTGCTAAAAAAAAACCCATGAGGGAATTTTTCCATTATATAAATGTTTCGGGGTGTGCAGCACTACTAGCTCACACATATGTGTTTTTCTATTTTACATTGTCCCTTCTATTTCTGTATGTGGATAATGGCATTGTAATTATTTTAATTTAAAAAAAAAAAAAAAATCTAAGTCCCTTTTTCCCAATCGAAATCCAGCTGTCACATGACCCGGCTCTCTCCCAGCCAGTCTGCAGGGAAACATAAGCAGGAAGAGCTTCTAGTCCTCTGCTGCCGGCCACATGTTTAAAAAAAAAAACAGCCTTTGGAATACAGAGTGAAAATAAAAAATGAATATCAATAAACCATTTTAAATTGTCATACAAATATATATTTGAAATCAAATCTTAAATATTTTTTGGCAATAACATGGCGTGGGCGGATCCCTGCCAGTCGCAGGCTGTGTCACATCCCCTCCTGCCTGTGTCTTAGAATAAGAGGGAGGTGAAGCCTCCATTAATCTACATCTAATATTTGCCCCCATTGTGTTTATCTGGGTAGTGGGCATGGAGGAGGAGGAGAAGGGGGAAATAGGCTGTCATTTACCACTGTGTATACGCCCCACATGTGTGACTCGATAGTCACATGGGCTGCTCAGATGCGATAGGAAATGCTCAGTATAGAGATTTACTGAAAACTGAGCATGTGCAGAGCTGCCAACACGGCCCTGCAAAATCCCTAGCTGAACTGGGGACATGGACAGAAGGGGGAGATAGAGGGCAGCAGGATCGACCAGGCTTTTTTCTGAATACAGAAAAGGAATCTCATATTATATTATTATTACTCTGATGAGTGAGTATGAACCACACACACCATTTATTGATCGTTTTTTATGATGTGGGTTTAGTGATGCTTTAAAATTAAATAACTATTAAAATACCAAATGTGTTGACACTCCTATTTACTTCAGAATATTTTTTTTTTATCATAATAACATTTTTTATCCCGAATTTAAAGAAAAAAGTCAAGATGTTGATTTTCTGTCTCAATTTTTGGCTTTGCTGTGGTATTTAAAAAAAGTGCATCTAGGAATGGAGGTGAGCTTTTATTCAAGAACGTTTGTTTGCAAAATGTAGCATGGAAAACGGATACATATTACCTTTTGTATAAGAATTGCTGTTTTCAAAACAATAAAAATGATTGGAAAGGAAACAATGTATCTACAAGAGGTACTGACATGCATATTGTAGACAGTTGTACTTTTCCAACCTTGTGGTAACAGCTTGGTGAAGACCCTTTTCTGTTCCAGCATGACTGTCCCCTTGTGTACAAAGCCAGCTCCATAAAAGACATGGTTTGACCAGTTTGGTGTGGAGGAACTCGAGTTTCCAACCTCAAATCTCAAAATATGGCCTGTTGAGGGTAATTGAGGACTGAGGTTGGGGACCACGGTTGTAGGCAATTGTGCTCTTCCAACCATGTGGTAACAGTTTGGTGAAGACCCTTTTCTGTTTCACCAGGACGGTGCCCCTGTGTAAAAAGCCAGCTCCATAAAGACATGGTTTGACTTGTGAGGTGTGGAGGAAGAACCCGACCTCAATCCTCAAGTACCCCCCAGCAGGACAATGTTTTCAATGCTTGGTATTTATCACAACTATTTTTATCTAAGGGAAGTGACCATAACATGGCCTTTTGGGGGTACATGGGGACTGCAGCTGGGAAGGGAACCATTGCTTGTGGTAACAGTTTGGTGAAGACCATTTACTGGTCCAGCATGACTGGGTCCCTGTGTACAAAGCCAGCTCCATAACGAAATGGTTTTACCAGTTTGGTGTGGAGCAATTCAAGTGTCCTGCACTGAGACCTTTGAAAAATCCAAGTGAAGCAATCAGCATAGGTCCTACTGAGGAAATCCTTTGTACAGGATGTAACATATATAGGGAGCAGAGCCATGACCGTGACGTCAGCCGGCGGCCACGTTTTGTGAGGGACAGCGGAGTGGTGGGATTTAACCTTTATTGTCTATATATACAAGTGATTTTCATAGCACTTTAAGTGCTTCTAGCAAGTGTGTGTTTTTAATCCTTCTTATGGTGATAAAATATTTTAGACAGAGAGCACTGTTGGTCTTATTTTTTTGTTCCCAAAGTCCAATCCAATTTGGTAAGGATTTGGATTTGGACTAGAATCTGAGCAGAGGATCAGAGGGTATGGATCCCCGTGTTTATTGATGAGCTTCATATTCTGGTGGTGGGGGGCTCTTCACATCTGATGTATAGGGGGGAGGGGTGCACTGTGATGTATTCTGATGATGATGGTGGTTGGGGGGGGGCTCGACATCTGATGTATGGGGGGGTGGGGGGCTCTTGACATTGGTTGCGGGGGGCTCGACACCTGATGTATGGGGGCTGCACTGTGATGTATTCTGATGATGATGGTGGTGGTGGGGGGCTCTTGACATTGGTTGCGGGGGGCTCGACACCTGATGTATGGGGGCTGCACTGTGATGTATTCTGATGATGGTAGTGGTGGGGGGCTCTTCACATCTGATGTATGGGGGGGTGCACTGTGATGTATTCTGATGATGATGGTGGTGGGGGGCCCTTCACATTGGTGGCGGGGAGGGCTCTTAACATCTGATGTATATGGGGGGGTGCACTGTGATGTATTCTGATGATGATGGTGGTGGTGGGGGGCTCTTGTTATCTGATGTATGGGGGGGGGGGGGTGCACTGGGATGTATTCTGATGATGGTGTTGGTGGGGGGCTCTTCACATCTAAAGGTGGTGGTGGGGGGCTCTTGACATCTGATGTATGGGGGGGTGCACTGTGATGTATTCTGATGAAGCTGGTGGTGGGGGGCTCTTCACATTGGTGATGGGGGCTCTTGACATCTGATGTATGGGGGGGTGCACTGTGATGTATTCTGATGATGATGGTGGTGGGGCTCTTGACATCTGATGTATGGGGGGGTGGGGGGCTCTTGACATTGGTGGTGGGGGGCTCGACACCTGATGTATGGGGGGCTGCACTGAGATGTATTCTGATGATGGTGGTGGTGGGGGGCTCTTCACATCTGATGTATGGGGGGGGTGCACTGTGATGTATTCTGATGATGATGGTGGTGGCGGGCCCTTCACATTGGTGGCGGGGGGGGGCTCTTGACATCTGATGTATATGGGGGGGTGCACTGTGATGTATTCTGATGATGATGATGATGGTGGTGGGGGGCTCTTGTCATCTGATGTATGGGGGGGGTGCACTGTGATGTATTCTGATAATAGTGGTGGTGGGGGGCTCTTCACATCTAAAGGTGATGGTGGTGGGGGGCTCTTGACATCTGAACTATGGGGGGGTGCCCTGTAATGTATTCTGATGATGGTGTTGGTGGGGGGCTCTTCACATCTAAAAGGTGGTGGTGGGGGGCCCTTGACATCTGATGTATGGGGGGGTGCACTGTGATGTATTCTGATGAAGGTGGTGGTAGGGGGCTCTTCACATTTGTGGTGGGGGGCTCTTGACATCTGATGTATGGGGGGGGTGCACTGTGATGTATTTCTGATGATTATGGTGGTGGGGGGCCCTTCACATTGGTGATGGGGGGCTCTTGACATCTCATGTATGGGGGGGTGCACTGTGATGTATTCTGATGATGATGGTGTTGGTGGGGGGCTCTTCACATCTAAAGGTGATGGTGGTGGGGGGCTCTTCACATCTAAAGGTGGTGGTGGGGGGCTCGACATCTGATGTATGGGGGGGTGCACTGTGATGTATTCTGATGAAGGTGGTGGTGGGGGGCTCTTCACATTTGTGGTGGGGGGCTCTTGACATCTGATGTATGGGGGGGGGTGCACTGTGATGTATTTCTGATGATTATGGTGGTGGGGGGCCCTTCACATTGGTGATGGGGGGCTCTTGACATCTCATGTATGGGGGGGGGTGCACTGTGATGTATTCTGATGATGGTGGTGGAGAGGGGCTCTTCACATCTGATGGTGGTGGGGGGCTCTTCACATCTGATGTATTGGGGGGGGGGGGTGCTCTGGTCATCTCCTCTTACAGATACAACCAACCCTTTGAAAAGGCAACCATAATGCTGATGCGGCCCGCAATGAAATTGAGTTGGACACCCCTGTCCCAGCAGACATTCACCCCCTACTAAGATGATTCCGGCTGATTTTCCATCTCTGTCCACCCGCCATTGACAGTGTCCTGGATTCTCTATAATGCATAATTTAGGACAACTGCAAAGAAGCGGCTGCACATTGAAGGTAAAATTCATATTTATGTGCCTGCATCTGGCAGTAAGAGCCACGAGGGCACCGTAAATGCTAATGATTTTTTTTTTTATATTAAAGGTTGCATCTTTTCCCCAAATTGCACCGAAATTCTATGACCGTTTTAGATGCAAATAGTGCTGAGTGGAGTTTTCTGTTCATGCCGCATTTAACGTGGGGAAAAAGAATTATACGGAGAGATTGCAGCAAAGTCACTTAACAACATCACTCAATCACTGTGCCCTTCGTTAAACGCCATTTACTCCCAAGCCTGAACTTGGATGATGGACAACGACTGCCGACAATAATTCCTGATCGTTCCGAGGTGCGAGATTAGATGCGAGCGAGGTGCCCCCAATATGACCTTCTGCAAAGACTCGCTTGACTTGCATGGATGGCCTTTGGACTCCAAGGAGCTGCAGCGAGCTAAATCAAGCAAGGCTCTGCTAATGCTGTCCACAAAAAGCTGCAATTGTGGTAAAGTTAAAAAAAAGTCCACATGGTTAAAGTGGACCTTCACCCCAAGACCCCATTCACACCTAGTGTAGGGAAAACCTGTGTTCCTGCATGCGTTTTTTTTTTTGGCGTGTTTTCATGCAACATGCATATGTCAGCCTATTTGCTTAAATGAGTTTCCCTATGCACAACAAATGTGGCAAATAGGTCGTATAAAAACAGCCAACACGTTTCGGGAGCAGCACCACTATGTCGCTCCCCCTAGCAGCCGCTTGGGGACGCATGGGCAGTACATTCAGCTAGAAAAGCAGACTGCACATGTGGGCATTTTTATTGACCTGAAATGGCCACTAGGGCACACAATATAATGAAATTCAGCCCTTCCTGCTGTTTGCATTACAGACTGAAGTTCATTACATTACACCCCCCTAGTGGCCACTCTGAGTATGGATGGGGGGCAGCACTTTTTTTGGAGAGGACCCAAAACAACTGCATCTGGATTAGGAGGACACTTCGACATTTCCAACAGGAGCACCAATGGTACGTACTATTCATTAGATGTAAAATTGCACAGAGGGATTTTCTAAAAAAAAATCCTCCTTGAGGTGGGTGAACTTATGCTTTAATGATTCACAAGACAGCCAACACCACGTTTGGGGGCAAAAAATACCCTCCCCCCCTTCATCAGGGCTCAGTAATGAAAAGTGCACTTACATTTTAAAGTTATTTTGGTCTCCCTTATGAATTTTGTCTGCTGCTTAAACTCGTGGGTGGAGCTCTGGGTGATGTTCCTGGGTGCACAATGGAAGGTAAACCTGGTTTCATCTGAGCCGCCTAGTGAGCTCCTCAAATAATTGTCCTCCTTTAATTACTCTGTATCAAATAGTATTGAAGTTCCTCTTGGACGTATCCCCTTAAATCTTCATACTCTTGGACGCATCCCCCTTGAACCTTTGTACTCTTGGGCATATCCCCTTGAACCCTTGTACTTCTTGGACCTATCCCCTTGAACCTTTGTACTCTTAGGCGTATTCCCTTGAACCTTTGTACTTCTTGGACCTATCCCCTTGAACCTTTTGTACTCTTGGATGTAGCCCCCTTGAACTCCTGGGTGCCCACTGAAGTGAGCTCCTGAAATAAATGGTCATCCTTCAATTTACTACTCTGTATCAAATAGTATTGAAGTCCCTCTTTGACATATCCCCTTGAACCTTCATACACTTGGACGTATCCCTTTGAACCTTCATACTCCTGGACGTATCCCCTTGAACCTGCATACTATTGGACCATTTCCCCTTAAACCTTTGCACTCTTAGACGTATCCCCTTGAATCTTCATACTCTGGGACGTGTCCCCTTGCACCTCCGTTCCTGTTGAACGTATGCCCTTAAACCTCTATACTATTGGACGTATCTCCTTGAATCTTTGTACTCTTGGGCGTATCCCCTTGAACCTTTGTACTTCTTGGACCTATCCCCTTGAACCTTTGTACTCTTGGGCGTATCCCCTTGAACCTTTGTACTTCTTGGACCTATCCCCTCGAACCTTTGTTCTCTTAGTGGTAGCTCTCTGCAACTCCTGGGTGCCCATTGAAGTGAGCTCCTGTAATAATGGCCATCCTTCAGTTTACTATGTATCAAATAGTACCTCCGTACTCTTGGATGTATGAATTCATCCTTCATACTCTTGAACATATCCCATTGAATCGTAATACTCTTGGACATATCCACTTAAACCTTTATACTATTGGACGTATCCCCTTGAATCTTCATACTCTTGGACATATCCCATTGGATCTTAACACTCTTGGACGTATCCCTTTAAACCTTTGTACTCTTGGACATATCATCTTGAACCTTCGTACTCTATAATGTATCCTCCTGAACCTTCGTACTCTCAGAAGTTCCTTTTAATGACATTTTTAAGTGTCCCCGCAGGGTGAACGTGACACACAGAAATTACAGAGGCTCAGATCAGAACAAAGGACTAGTTTTCATTTCTTGTTTCTCCGTTCTCGATCAGCATTAAGTGGGATGGGGTGGGCATGGTAACTTGCGCTTCCTACTTATTCTCAGAACGTGCATTCAGCAATTTCTTCTAAAGGAGAACATTTTCATTGGCAAATCCATTAATTGTAACAACTTCGGCAAATAAACACTTCCCACCGCTTGTTGACAGCTGCATTTTTCCTGAGACAAGACAAGGCGGTGACGGAACAGACAGCTGTGCTTGTAAGGCGGCGGAATAATAAAATCAACCGACAATAGCATTTTTTAATATGCAATTATTGTAAAATAAATACAAAAAAAATTACAATAGCCGGAGTATTAAAGTGGACTTTTAAGGGAAATGGTGACTTCATCTACGCTTACAGTGATGGATAAATAGCGGCACTTTTCCTGGAGAAAACGCTGCTCCAGGCTTCCTCCAGTGATGGTCACATAAAAGAGAAGCCAAGACCAGTTACACGATCAATGCTGGGGGAGGTCAGCCAATGGAAACTTAACAGAAGTAACCAAATCCCCAGTAAAAACAAATCTATAGGCTTGTGAGTAGAGAGGAGCTTGGTCATTCTCTGAACTCATCTCTATCCGAGGTTCAAGGTCGTGCTCTTTTTAAGTCGAATCGA
Organism: Lithobates septentrionalis; assembly: GCA_037952835.1. Classification (NCBI taxonomy): domain Eukaryota; kingdom Metazoa; phylum Chordata; class Amphibia; order Anura; family Ranidae; genus Lithobates; species Lithobates septentrionalis. The sequence continues at coordinate 13,585 of JBBDGP010003460.1, read as the reverse complement.
ACGGGCCAAGTAATTTCCTGCAAAAAAGGAGTTGGGATGTTGATGACATCACTACCCTTATAAGGACTCACCGGCCACTTCATTAGGTCCCCCTTGCCATTAGCGGGTTGGACCCCCTTTGGCCTTCATTCTTGGTGCTATAGATACAACAAGGTGTTGGAAACGTTCCTCAGAGATTTTCCTCCATAGTGACCTGATAACATCACGCAGTTGCTGCAGATTTGTCGGCTGCACATCCATGAGGCCAATCTCCCGTTCCACCAAAGGTGCTCTATTGGATGAGATGTGGTGAGTGTGGAGGCCATTGGAGGACAGGGACCTCATTGTCCAGTGGTGAGATGATTGGAGCTTTGTGACATGGTGCATTATCCTGCTGGAAGGAGCCATCAGAAGATGGGGACACTGTAGTCATAAAGGGATGGACATGGTCAGCAACAATACTCAGGTAGGTTGTGGTGTTTAAACCATGATCAATTGGTACTAAGGGGCCCAAAGTGTGCCAAGAAAATATCCCCCCCACCATTACACCCCCCCCCCCCACCAGCCTGAACCGGTGATACAAGGCAGGATGGATCCATGCGCCAAATTCTGACCCCACCATCTGAATGTCGCAGCTGAAATCCAGGCTCATCAGACCAGACAACGTTTTTCCAATCTTCTATTGTCCAATTTTGGTGATCTGTGCCAATTGTAGCCTCAGTTTCCTGTTCTTAGCTGACAGGAGTGGCACCCGGTGTGGTCTTCTGCTGCTGTAGCCCACCTGCTTCAAGGTTGGATGTGTTGTGCGTTCAGAGATGGTATTCTGCATACCTTGGGTGTAACGAGGGGTTATTTGAGTTACTGTTGCCTTTCTATCCTCTGGAACCAGTCGGCCCATTCTCCTCTGACCTCAACAAGGCATTTTCCTCCACACAACTGCCGCTCACTGGATAATTTCTCTTCTCCCCACCATTCTCTGTAAACCCGAGAGATGGTTGTGCGTGAAAATCCCAGAAATCCTCAGACCGGCTCGTCTGGCACCAACAACCATGCAACGTTCAAAGTCACTTCAATCCCCTTTCTTCCCCCATTCTGACGCTCGGCTTGAACTTCAGCAAGTCGTCTTCACCACGTCTAGACACCTAAATGCATTGAGTTGCTGCCATGTGATTGGCCGATTAGCAATTTGTGTTACCGAGCAATTTAACTGGTGTACCTAATAAAGTGGTCGGGGAGTGTATACAAGGACAGGTGTACATATAAAGTCGTTGACCAACTAGGGGCGTGTCTTCATATAAGGGCCACCAGTATCCTGCCCCTTTGTATACATATGGGGGGGGGGGCATATGCAAGCAGTGGGCTGGCTCTTGGGAGGAGTTATGTAAATACGGACTTGCTTTAATGGGTGGGTGTCTATCTGGGGGGATTGGGCGGGTCTAGGCAGGTGGTATTTGCCTAGGTAACGCCCACATGTGACGCTGAGCCTCCATGATTGAGTCAAAAGTCCATCTCCAGCCCAAACTTTTTTTTTTTTAATTAATTTTATTTATTTATTTTTGGATAGGATGTTAAACCCCCCCCCCCCCCCCCCGGCTTGTTTTTATTACTTTGTGTCCACCACTCACTTCCTGTCCTGGTGTCACAGAGGCAGGAAGTGATATCAAATCTCTCCTATAGGAAAGTATACAAGGCTGAAAGAAGGAAAAAAAAAAAAAAAAGTTTTGGCGGGAGTTAAAAGTTACATTGTAGCGAAAGCGATACTGTAGCCAATGGAAATGGAGATGTCAGGGCAGGTCGGCTCCCAGGCTGCAGGTGACTATAACAAATTGCCTCATGTAAGGCCCCATAAACCGGCAGTTTAGGAGAATTTATTTTGGTTGAAATTAACACAATGTATAATTTTGCAACTTTTTCCCCTAGCACATTTTTTTTCTTATTTGCCCGGAATTGTTAAAAAAAAAATGTGAAAAAAAAATAAATTATCTTCATCTTTTTTCTATACTTAATTATGGTCATTAATGTTGAATCCGTAATGTACACTTGCAAATTAATTTTAATGTCTTTTATAGCAATCTCTGCTGGTTTTCATGGGGATATTACTTAGGGCATTTTATTACTGTCTTTACTGTACATTTCCATGTTGCTAACGGTTTCTCTTTTTTCTTTGTAAATTTCTATAAATTTCTACGATGAAAATTTCAGTAAAAATATATTAGAATAAAAAGAAAAAAAGCATTATTTTTATTAAAAAAATGGTAACAAAAAAAATCAAAAACAAAATGCTATTGTTAAAAAAAAAAAAATGTAAAAACTAAATCAAAAACAAAAAAACATTGTTAAAAAAATGGTAAATAAAAACACAAAAAAAGTTTATTGTTAAAAAAAAATTGTAAAAAATAATAATCAAAAAAAAAAAAAAAAAAGGTTAACGTAAAACAGTTTTACGTTTACTATTTTGGATTTTTGTGAAAATTCTTTTAGTGTTCAGCTTGCATACAAAAGGAGGGGGGGGGGGGGGGTTGATGTTGTTATTTTTGTGCTGATTGCACCCTATGCTTTTTTTAAAAAACAAAATCAAAAACAAAAAGGTATTATTAAAAATATATATATAAAACAAACAAAAAAAACAAAAAGAACTATTGTTAAAAAAAAAAAAAAATGGTAAAAAAATCAAAACACAAAAAAAAAGTTTATTGTTAAAAAAAGTTGTAAAAATGAAATTTTGGATTTTTGTGAAAATTCTTTCAGTGTTCAGCTTGCATACAAAAGGAGGGGGGGGGGGGTTGATGTTATTTTTGCGCTGATTGCACCCTCTGCTTTTTTTAAAAAACAAAATCAAAAACAAAAAGGTATTATTAAAAATATATATAAAAAACAAAAAAAAAATAACAAAAAGAGCTATTTTTTTTTAAAAAAAAAAGGTCAAAAAATCAAAACACAAAAAAAAGTTTATTGTTAAAAAAAGTTGTAAAAATGAAATCAAAAACAAAAAACAACATTGCTAAAAAAATTGTAAAAAATAAAACAAAAAAAAGGTATAGTTTAAAAAAAAAAGTAAAAAAAAGTAAAAAACAAAAAGTTATTATTGTTAAAAAAAATAGTAAAAAGAAAAACTAAAAAAAACATTGTTAAAAAAAAATGGTAAAAACGAAATCAAAAACAAAAAGCTTTAAAAAAAATTGTAAAAAAAATAAATAAAATAACAAAGTTACAAATAAATATCAGTACAGTAAAAATCGACAGGTGAGACTGATGACACTGGACTTTCCAGTACATTAAGAAGACACCAGGGATTTTAATTTCTAATTTAAAATGCAGGTTTTGTATGGCGGGCTGCCCTTTCCTCCTCGCGGTCAGGCGGTCTGCAACAGTGCCCCCCCCCCCCCCCCCTGCGCCGGCTCCCCTGGACACAGCTGATAAACTGAGTAAAACAGCGACCTTTCCTCGCAGGAAATCAGAACAGCAGACAGGGCTTAAGAGAAGTTGCCATGGTAACCCCTCTTGTACGACATCCCATGTTATATTGTGCAATGCCTGCATTGTGTGCAGCCACTGGACCAGATATCCCCGCAGCTGGGAATAGAGAGGGCGACCGCCACAGGGGCCGTGATAACCGGCAAACTCCCAACCGGTTGCTGACCTTCAATGTGCCATGAACATTGTAACATTGTATCAATTGTCACAGTTATTATGATTAAGATTTTTTTTTAAACTCAAAGTTAATTATGTCCTTATAGAGGAATGTTACAGGCAAATAACAGACAAGCCTCATTGCTGACAATGGTGGGAACGGTCACCAGGAGATATAGAGTGGGTGAATCTCTCTAACGGGGACACAGACAGCAATAAAAACCTGACAGGGGGTCCAATCCTGCTACACTCCATCCAACACTAAAAAAATAGTTGTGCCTTCAGTAATAATATAAGAAAAGACAAGTAAGATCAGAAGCTTCCAGAATTTTGCAGAGATCAGCTTCACGTCACATTGTACAGCAATAGTTACAGGATAATTAACAGGAACATATTGCTGACCCCAGAAAAACACATCGTTCTGTATTGCTGTAGAGGACAAAGAAATCCCTAGGGGGCGCTCACAGTAATATAGGCATCCCCAAATGAACTGTTCAATGAAATGCCCCTTCATGAAGGGTCTCAGTGCTGGAACAAGGTCATCCAGTTTCCAGGGCAAAGACAGGCGGAGGAGGGGATGAGGCCAACAAAAGAGTTTAATATGGGTGCACACATATGGGGGAAAAGGTGTCCCTAGTGGTGTCACTAGAAGGAAAGAATGCCGCTGAGCTGGTGGTGTCACTGGAAGGAAAAGTGTCCTTACATCAGTGGTGTGACTGGAAGGAAAGATGTCCCAGTGTCGGTGATGTCACTGGAAGGAAAAATGTCCCAGTGTCGGTGGTGTCACTAGAAGGAAAAATGTCCCAGTGTCGGTGGTGTCACTAAAAGGAAAAATGTCCCAGTGTCAGTGGTGTCACTGGAAGGAAAAATGTCCCAGTGTCGGTGGTGTCACTAGAAGGAAAAATGTCCCAGTGTCGGTGGTGTCACTGGAAGGAAAAATGTCCCAGTGTCGGTGGTGTCACTAGAAGAAAAATGTCTGAGTGTCGGTGGTGTCACTAGAAGGAAAAATGTCTGAGTGTCGGTGGTGTCACTAGAAGGAAAAATGTCCCAGTGTCGGTGGTGTCACTAAAAGGAAAAATGTCCCAGTGTCAGTGGTGTCACTGGAAGGAAAAATGTCCCAGTGTCGGTGGTGTCACTAGAAGGAAAAATGTCCCAGTGTCGGTGGTGTCACTGGAAGGAAAAATGTCCCAGTGTCGGTGGTGTCACTAGAAGAAAAATGTCCCAGTGTCGGTGGTGTCACTAGAAGGAAAATGTCCCAGTGTCGGTGGTGTCACTGGAAGGAAAGATGTCCCAGTGTCGGTGGTGTCACTAGAAGAAAAATGTCCCAGTGTCGGTGGTGTCACTAGAAGAAAAATGTCCCAGTGTCGGTGGTGTCACTAGAAGAAAAATGTCCCAGTGTCGGTGGTGTCACTGGAAGGAAAAATGTCCCAGTGTCGGTGGTGTCACTGGAATGAAAAATGTCCCAGTGTCAGTGGGTCAGTGGTGTCACTTGAAGGAAAAACGTCCCTATGTTGAAGGAAGAAATGCCCCTGCTTTCTTGGTGTCACTATAAGGAAAAATGTCCCTGCGTCAGTTGTGTCATTGGAAAGAAACACATTTGCTGCTGTCATGGTGTCACTGGGAGGAAAAAAAATGTCCCTGTGTTATTGAAGTCACTGGAAGGAAGAAATGTCCCCGCTGTCATGGTGTCACTAGAAGAAAAAATGTATCAGTGTCGGAGGTGTCAATGGAAAGAAAACGTTTCTGCGTCAATAGTGTCACTGGAAGTAATAAATGTCCCTGTGTTATTGAAGTCACTAGAAGAAAAAATGTTCCTGCATCAGTGGTGTCACTGGAAGGAAAAATGTGTCAAAGGTGTCACTGGAAAGAAAACATATTGCTTTTATGGTGTCATTGGAAAGAAAAAATATCTGTGCATCGGTGATGTCACTGGAAGGAAAACATTTCCCTGCATCGGTGGTGTCACTGGATGAAAAAATGTCCTTCGTCGATTGTGTCACTCGAAAGAAAAAATGTCCATGCAACTTTCCTGCTGTCATGGTGTCACTGGAAGGGAAAAAAAATGTCTTTGTGTTGTTGGGGTCACCGGGAGAAAGAATGTCCCTGCTTTCATGGTGTCACTGGAAGGAAAAATGTCCCTGTGTGGGTGGTGTCACTGGAAATAAACAATTTCCCTCTTTTCTTGGTGTCACTGGAAGGAAACATGTCCCTTTATCGGTGATGTATACAGGGAGACAATGCCAGAACATACTGAGGAATACATTTTGGGTTTGCATACTTCTTTAAAGAACCTTTTGACCATACATACACAAACATTTTTGCTGGAGTTCCACTTTAAACACCGCTGATCTCCCCGCCACAGCGGGACCCCGCCGCCTCCAGCCCTGCCATGAGTTTCCGCGGCCGCAGGAGCAGACGACTGACCAAACACAATGCCGCGCCAATTGTAAGGAGAACGGATGAAGACATTCTATGTAACAGTTTGATTCATTGCGAGAAAAAAAATAATGTCTGTAAATTACTATAATGAGTCCAGAAAAACATCATCAACGTATCTCATCCTCAGACAGCGGGGGACAAGGCCTAAGTTACACAACGGGGGACGAGCCTTCCCGCCATGGCCTAAAAGCGTTCGTCACACATTTTAAGTCTCACCCAAACTGACTGATTACAAAGAAAGTGTTTATCCACTTCAGTGCTGAAGGTTTTACCCCCCCTTCATGACTAGGCTATTCTTTGCTGTTCAGCACTGCGCTACTTTAACTGGTATTTGCGCGGTCATGGAGGGGGTAATGTAAAGGGGGGAGTGATGTGAAGGGAGGGCAGAAAGGACTACTGTGGAAGTGAAGTAATGGGGCAGAGATCTCTACTGGGGGAGGTGTTATAAAGAGGCAGGGAGCCCTACTGTGGGGGGGGGTGGGTGATATAAAGGGGCAAAGATCTCTACTGGGGGGTGTTTTAAAGGGGAAGAGAGCGCTACGGTGGGAGGTGATGTAAAGAGACAGAGCCCTGCTGTGGGGGGGATGTAAAGGGGTAGAGAGTGCTGCTGTAAGGGGGTCAGTGCTGATGAGGGGGTATTGTAAAGGGGGGAGTGATGTGAAGGGGGCAGAGAACACTACTGGGGTGGGCAGAGGGCACTACTCTGTGGGTGGTGATGTGAGAGGGGTAGAGGACACTGCTGTGGGGGGGTTGATGTGAGGGGGCAGAGGACACTGCTGTGGGGGGGGTTGATGTGAGGGGGCAGAGGACACTGCTGTGGAGGGGGGCGGGGGTGATGTGATAGGGGCAGAAAACACTGCTGTGGGGGGGGGTGAGAGGGGCAGAAGACACTGCTGTGGGGGGGGTGAAAGGGGCAGAGGACACTGCTGTGGGGGGGGGGTGAGAGGGGCAGAGAACATTGCTGTGGAGGGAGGTGAGAGGGCAGAAGACACTGCTGTGGAGAGGGGGGTGAGAGGGGAAGATGACACTGCTGTGGGGGGGGGAGGTGAGAGGAGCAGAGAACATTGCTGTGGGGGGGTGAGAGGGGCAGAGAGCACTGCTGTGGGGGGGAGTGGGAGGGGCAGAGAACATTGCTGTGGGGGGAGGTGAGAGGGGCAGAGAACACTGCTGTGGGGGGGGTGAGAGGGGCAGAGAGCACTGCTGTGTGGGGGGGAGTGGGAGGGGCAGAGAACATTGCTGTGGGGGGAGGTGAGAGGGGCAGAGAACACTGCTGTGGGGGGGGGGGGTGAGAGGGGCAGAGAGCACTGCTGTGTGGGGGGGAGTGGGAGGGGCAGAGAACATTGCTGTGGGGGGGAGGTAAGAGGGGCAGAGGACACTGCTGTGGGGGGGGGGGGTTGAGAGGGGCAGAGAGTACTGCTGTGGGGGGGGTGAGAGGGGCAGAGAGCACTGCTGTGGGGGGGAGTGGGAGGGGCAGAGAACATTGCTGTGGGGGGTGTGGGAGGGGCAGAGAACATTGCTGTGGGGGGGGGGGGTGAGAGGGGCAGAGAGCACTGCTGTGTGGGGGGGAGTGGGAGGGGCAGAGAACATTGCTGTGGGGGGAGGTGAGAGGGGCAGAGAACACTGCTGTGGGGGGGGGGGTGAGAGGGGCAGAGAGCACTGCTGTGTGGGGGGAGTGGGAGGGGCAGAGAACATTGCTGTGGGGGGGAGGTAAGAGGGGCAGAGGACACTGCTGTGGGGGGGGGGGGGGGTTGAGAGGGGCAGAGAGTACTGCTGTGGGGGGGGGGTGAGAGGGGCAGAGAGCACTGCTGTGGGGGGGAGTGGGAGGGGCAGAGAACATTGCTGTGGGGGGTGTGGGAGGGGCAGAGAACATTGCTGTGGGGGGGGGTGAGAGGGGCAGAGAACATTGCTGTGGGGGGAGGTGAGAGGGGCAGAGAACACTGCTGTGGAGGGGTGAGAGGGGCAGAGAGCACTGCTGTGGGGGGGGGGGGTGAGAGGGGCAGAGAACATTGCTGTGGGGGGGAGGTAAGAGGGGCAGAGGACACTGCTGTAGGGGACAGTGCTGTGGAGGGTAATGTGAAGGGGGGTACAGGAGGCAAGTTTTACTGATCGGACCTCTGTGAATTTTAACTCAATACCCCTGCTCGAGGGGTCTCTGCTTTCAGAAACGATACAACGTTTGGGGAGTTTTACATAATCTTCCGGCATAAAATGATTTTCGAACTTCTAGAAAAGATGTAAAAACGGCTCTGACAGCGAAAGGGTTAAACAGGATGCCTGGTACAAACGCTGCCCCGTGTGGTCATTCTTTGAAGCGGATCACCAACTTTGGAATCTTTCTATAAATGGGAGCCCCTCCCCCTTTCAATTTGCAGAGTAGCATTATTTCCACCCAACGATTTAATCTGTAATCTCCACGCCATCCATATCCATATTTTCTAGCTCGTCTTTTTGGAGACAAATGGCGCAGCTTTCAGGCCAGAAGCGAGCAATCCGCTATCATTCTGCAGTGACAATGTCACCATCTTTCATTCAATTTGTTAAAGCACCGGCGGTATGCTCTATTTAATTTGTTAAAGTGATGTTACGACGCTCTATTGGGCACGCTGGTGCAAAGCGACATGAAATTGTTAATGTGACATTGCTGTACTCCCATTCCATTCATTAATGTGATGCAGTGCGGCGCCCTCTGATGGAGCTCTCCCGGGATCCGGAGGGCACCAGGGCAGCCCAGGAAGGCAGAGGGGGCCCCCAGGAGACCCCGATGTAGCTCCAAGCCTTTCTGAGATGAAAAAAACGGCACAGATTAGCACCACAAATTTAGCTAAAAGACAACCCCTTCCCTCCATACCTTCCCAACACCCCTTCCCTCCTCCACCACCTTCCCATCCCCCCTTCCCTCCTCCACCACCTTCCCAATCCCCCCTTACCTCCTCCACACCTTCCCAACCCCCCCTCTCCACCACCTTCCCAACCCCCCTCCCTCCTCCACCACCTTCCCACCCCCCTTCCCTCCACCATTACCTTCTCAACCCCCCTCCTTCCCTCCGCCACTACCTTCCCAACCCCCCCTTTCCTCCACTACCTTCCCAACCACCCTCCCTCCACTACCTTCCCTTCTCCACTACCTTTCCACCCCCCTTCCCTCCTCCACTACCTTTCCACCCCCCTTCCCTCCTCCACTACCTTTCCACCCCCCCTTCCCTCCTCCACTACCTTCCCACCCCCCTTTCCTCCTCCCCACCTTCCCAATCCCCCTTCCCTCATCCACTACCTTCCCAACCCCCCTCTCCACCACCTTCCCCAACCCCCCTTCCCTTCTCCACTACCTTGCCAACCCCCCATTCCCTCCACCACTACCTTCTGAACCCCCCCTCCTTCCCCTCCGCCACTACCTTCCCAACCCCCCTTTCCTTCACTACCTTCCCAACCACCCCCCCTCCCTCTACTACCTTCCCTTCTTCACTACCTTTTCACCCCCCCTTCCCTCCTCCACTACCTTTCCACCACCTTCCAACCCCCCTTCCCTCCTCCACTACTTTTCCAACCCCCCTTTCCTCATCCACTACCTTCCCAACCCCCCCTCCCTCCTCCACTACCTTCCCAATCCCCCCTTCCCTCCACTACCTTCCCAACTCCCCCCTCCCTCCGCCACTACCTTCCCGACCTACCCCTCCCTCCACTACCTTCCCTCCTCCACCACCCTTCCAACCCCCCTTCCCTCCTCCACTACCTTCCCAATCCCCCTTCCCTCTTCCACTACCTTCCCAACCCCCCCTTCTCTCTTCCACTACCTTCCCAACCCCCCTTCCCTCCGCCACGACCTTCCCAACCCCCCTTCCCTCCTCCACTACCTTTCCACCCCCCTTCCCTCCTCCACTACCTTCCCAACCCCCCTTCCCTCAACCACTACCTTCCCAACCCCCCCTCCTTCCCTCCGCCACTACCTTCCCGACCTCCCCCTCCCTCCACTACCTTCCCTCCTCCACCACCCTTCCAACCCCCCTTCCCTCCTCCACTACCTTCCCAACCCCCCTTCCACTACCTTCCCAACCCCCCCCCTTCCTCTTCCACTACCTTCCCAACCCCCCTTCCCTCTTCCACTACCTTCCCAACCCCCCCTTCGCCACGACCTTCCCAACCCCCCTTTCCTCCTCTACTACCTTCCCAACCCCCCTTCCCTCCTCCACTACATTCCCAACCCCCCCCCCCCTCCTCCACTACCTTCCCAATCCCCCCCCCTTACCTTGGCAACAGTCTAGCAACAAGGCAGGAATGAGTGGGATGCCTCCTCTGGGAGTTTTTCAGCCAGGCTTTGGGAGGTACATAAAATGGCCTACACCTTTAGCAAAGGTGTCATTCAATTCTGGTCAAAGCTGCACAGTTAGTTTTTATCTACAGGCGCCCCTTACCTGCATAGGCAGTTCTTTTGGAAAAGGTGAATCATCCCTTTAAATGACTAACAGCAATTATGGGAAGAGAATTGTCATCTTGTTCATAATGTCTCGTTCTCCTCCTCCCCCACCCCCCCAAAAAAATAGAAGGCGCCCTGGCAGTCCTTAAACAACTTCAAAATGGCAATCAATGCTCTCACAGCTGTAATCGCTCGTATCCAGAGATACCGACATAATTATCGGCAAATGTCAGCATTTCCTGTTAAGGATAAAGTGGATCTAAAATCAAAACTAGCTGATTAGTTTTGGATGGCGAGGGGGAAAGGTCACCTACCCCATCAATTCCTTATCACCGTCTGTGTTCCAGGAGGGGAGAGTCAAACTCTCCATTAGTCCCGGTAACCGTTGTCCATCAAAAAGTGACGGCAAAATACAGAATTCTGAGTTGGCACTGAAACGTTCCAGCAACAAAAAAAAGATGATTTCCAATCACTTTTGAGAGATTTGTTCCCACTTCCTGTGGGGTCTTCAGGACAGGAAGTAAAGGAAAAATCTTCAAAAAGAAGATTGAAGGCAAAAGGGGGTCTAACCTGCTACTAGCAAGCAGTGTTAATTTTGTTGACTAAAATATAGGTGGGTGGGAAGGTGGATAGGGGGTGGAACCAAGGGAAAGGTGCTTCGAGGTGGGTAGAGGGTGGGACCAAGGGAAAGGTGCTCGCAGGTGGGACCAAGAGACGGTCCTTAGAGGTGGAAAGGGGATGGGAACAAGGGAAAGGTGCTTGGAGGTGGGTAGGGGGTGGGACCAAGAGACGGTGCTAAGAGGTGGGTAGGGAGTGAAACCAATGGGACAGTGCTTGGGGGTGGGACCAAGGGAACGATGCTCGGAAGTGGGTAGGGGGTGGGACCAAGGGAACAGTGCTCAGAGGTGGGTAGGGACCAAGGGAATGGTGCTTGGGAGGTGGGTAGGGGGTGGAACCAAGGGACGGTGCTCGGGGGTGGGTAGGGGGTGAGGCCAAAGGGACGGTGCTCGGCGGTGGGTAGAGGGTGGAACCAAGGGAGGGTGCTCTGAAGTGGGTAGGGGGTGGAACCAAGGGACGGTGCTTGGAGGTGGGTAGGGGGTGGGACCAAGAGACTGTGCTCAGTGGTGGGTAGGGGGTGGGACCAAGGGACGGTGCTTGGAGGTGGGTAGGGGGTGGGACCAAGAGACTGTGCTTGGAGGTGGGTAGGGGGTGGGACCAAGAGACTGTGCTTGGAGGTGGGTAGGGGGTGGGACCAAGAGACTGTGCTCAGAGGTGGGTAGGGGGTGGGACCAAGGGATGGTGCTTGGCAGTGGGGGTAGGGGGTGGAACCAAGGGAGGGTGCTCAGAGGTGGGTAGAGGGAGGACCAAGGGACGGTGCTCGGCAGTGGGTAGGGGATGGAACCAAGGGAGGGTGCTCGGAGGTGGGTAGGGGGTGGGACCAAGGGAGGGTGCTCGGAGGTGGGTAGGGGGTGGGACCAAGAGACTGTGCTCGGAGGTGGGTAGTGGGTGGGACCAAGAGACAGTGCTTAGAGGTGGGTAGGGAATGGAGACCAGGGCTGATTTGGCAGAAGCGAGTACCGGCGCCTATTCCCTGAGAGAAAAAAAAAGCCCTGGAAAGGGTTAAACCTATCCTGCAGACACAGGAGCAGTTTTGGTTGTCGGTGAGGAAGGGGAGGAGCCAAGGTATAATGGAGAGGCATAGGTTCCCAGCTGTGCAATGAAGGAGCCCTTTAATTAAAGCCTGTATCCCGTCACTTTAATGTGACCCGCGGTAGGATAGCGGCAATAAGGAGTAGACTTTGTTATGAGTATTAATTAAATGTAATCTGCCGTGCCTGTATTATGGAGGCCTCTTTGCTTCTGCTAACAAAACATAAATAAGTAAAGCCTTTGTTTGCTCTCTGCTCATTGTCTCCGGCTTCTGTCTACAGCGCCGTCGCTGCCTTTGAATAAAAGCAGCAGAATTAGAAGGCTCTGGGCTTTAAAATGCCTATAAATAAGCTTAATTCACTCTGCCAGCACGCTGGATTGGATTCAGCCCGGGAGGAACGCTGGACGGCTCCAGGAGACCGAAGACGGTTTTAATGGACTCCTAGCGCTACCACCGCAGTTCACCCGCAACCGCCGGAATGAACAGACGAACCTTCCTTTTTATTTCGATGTCAGCATCACTCGGGTGTATGTATATTACATGGAGCTGCTCCCCCCAATCAGCTAACAGTAAAATCTGTCTATCTATGCAGCATAGCAAGCTTGTTATGCTCACTGGATAAAGGCTGATTGACCCTGTCTTCTCTGATCCTCCCATTCTTCCACTGTCCCCAATCCATCTAATACAACAGAGCCTTGGGAGCACTCTGCACATGCTCAGTTTGGTGTGTATTGCTAGAGAGGTTTTTTTCTTGGGGGGGGGGGGGGGGGCAATCAGCACCGTCCAGACAGAGGGTCAGGGGAAAATAAAAAGAACCAGACACTATCAGAAGTCACAAGACTGCTATACAGTGGGACCTCGGATTGCGAGTAACATGGTTTACGAGCATTTTGCAATACGAGCTATTTTTAAAAAAAAATTTCTGACCCGATTTGCAAGCGTTATCTTGCAAGATGAGCAGGATTCAAGCCGCTGGGGTGTGCAGTACCGCATTTGGCCAGAGGTGTCCCAAGTGTCTCAGAGTGTCTTTGGTGCCCCCGCACCTCTGGCCACATGCGGTGCTGCATACACCAGAGCCTCCGCACCTCTGGCCAAATGCGGTACTGCATACACTGGCGCCCCCTCACCTCTGTCCACATGCGGTAGTGCATACACCGGCGCCCCCGCACCTCTGGCCACATGCGGTAGTGCATACACCGGCGCCTCCGCATCTTTGGCCACATGCGGTAGTGCATACACTGGAGCCCCAGCACCTCTGGCCACATGCAGTAATGCATACACCAGCGCCCCCGCACCTCTGTCCACATGTGGTACTGCATACACTGGAGCCCCAGCACCTCTGGCCACATTCAGTACTGAATACACCGGCGCCTCTGCACCTCTGGCCACATGTAGTAATGCAAACACCAGCGCCCCCGCACCTCTGGCCACATGCGGTACTGCATACACCGGCACCTCCGCACATCTGGCCACAT